>VXBZ01009877.1:14920-25111 GCA_013399135.1 Heliornis fulica | reverse complement strand
AACCCCTAGATGCACATATGATGCACGCTAAGTCTCCCCTAGAGGCAATGCCCAACTATTATGAGGGCTCTTTGAGTCACAGTTCATATCCTGCTTTGGTTTCCATAAAACCCTGCTGCAACCTACAGCTTACGCAAACCTACAGTAAATCCTTTTCACNCAATTCTAGTCCAACACACCCTTCAGTGAACAGAGACATCTTTAACTAAATCAGGTTGCTCAGAGCCCCATCCAACCTGTCCTTGAATGTTTCCAGGGATGCGGCATCTACAGCCTCTCTGGACAATCTGTTGCAATGTTTCACAATCTTAATAGTAAAAAATGTCTTGTATCTAATATGAATCCTTCCTTTAGTTCAAAACCATTACCCCTTGTCCTTACAGGACAAGCTCCACTAAAAAATCTGTCTCCATCTTTCTTATAAGTCCCACTGAAGTGGTCCCAGTAAGGTCTCCCTCTTCTCTGTGTGGAAAAATACTATCTCTCTCAGCCTGTTTTAATAGTTTAGGTGTCCCGGCCCTCTGATCATCTTTGTGGCTCTCCTCTGAAATCACTCCAATAGGTCCATGTCTTTTTTTTTTTTTTTATGTTGGGTGCCCCAGAGCTGCATGAATGCAGTACTAGAGGTGGGTTCTCATGAGAGCAAAGTAGAGGTGCTGAATGACATTCCTCAAGGCCCTGGCCTCCTGATGAATCCTGAGCTGTAGGAAGAAACATGCTTCTGAGGGAAAAAAAAAGGCTAGGTATTACAGCACGAAGATAAATTAAAATGAGGAAATCTTAAGTGCTGATAACACCTAAGACTTTTTCATAAGAAGTAAGTATTAAGTAATCTGGTCATGGAAGACTCCAAACTGTTGAAAGTTTGTAGGACCCCTATTTAATATGATCAACAGACAATAAGGTAGGAAATTACTGTATTTGCAGCATATATATAATATAACCTGTTAGTGGGAGATGACAAATTATTTTCCCCTGTTTAGCTGATCTTTATAGATCATAAATCTCTACAGATCTGTACAGATCACTGTAGACCTCAAGAATGTGACACTCCTAAATCTGAAAAGGTGTGTAATACTTTTTTGGAGAAAGATTTATGCTTACCTTAATTTCCATGGTACTGTTAAAAATGTCTTGTGATTTTATTACCTATGTTTGTAAAATAGTTTTTAAAGTGTTGTTTTGTCCTTCTTTAATTTAGTACAAGTCTTATGTATCTCATGTATCGCACATTATTCACTTGTCTTTCTCTCCCTCTTCTCCCTTTCCTTCCCTTCTCTGCCTTCCAGTTTCATCTTTCCTCCCATCCTTCCTTTCATCTTTGTCTCTCTAGAATGTTAGAGGAACTACATCTTAGTGAAATATTATTTGTCAGTGTACAATATTAACATTACTTTGATAGTTCAGATTAAACACTCATTCTCCATTATTTTACTGGCTAAAATTTGAAGTGACACTTCTTTGCAGATAATGCCTAAAAGAGACCTTTTTTTTCAGCAGAAGATTCTCTTTGGACTTAACCTTTTGTGATTCACAAGCATTAAATGTTTTGAAGAATTGTCATTTCTTAATTTGGATTAGTTATGTAACTTTACTGTATGTCAACAATTCTTGCTTCTCCTATTGATGTGCTTACCCTGATTGCTGCTGGTCAACTAACATTTCACCTTTTCTCCCCTCTTTGCTGCATTAAAATGGAGTAGTAAACCTGACAGGTGAGAAGTGAAAATAAATCACTCTTTGTTTAATACAGAAAGGGGGAAAAAAAGAGAAAAATAGTTATCATGGTAATGACCTAAGACAAAATATCAATCACTCTAAGTGAATGTAGACAATAATCTATTGATAAGAAGGCAACTGAAAGATATATGTTGTTTATGGCACTGAAAAGTAATTTAACATATGCAGCCAAGTTGGTTTTTTGGTGTATTGATGAGGTACATTTTCAAGAGACAGCACAGTTATAGAATGCACATATGGTTTTATTTGTGTTTTCATTAAGTTAAAGCAGTGGTTCTTTGGTATAACCGAAGCTGCTGAAGGAATGCATGGTTGTGGTTAAGTGTAGTCACTCTAAATCTCCATAATGCTCTGTCCACATAGACTCAGTGCTGACTGAGTCAGTTGTACAAATGAAAATAATATGGTGATCTCATTTGTCCTTTGTGGTTTTTTTTTTTCTTCCTGTCTCAATGTTATTGCATACTATGAAAAAATTGTGATGTCTTGTATAGTCTGGAAAGATTAAAAAAGCCAGATTGTTCCTGAGCATAATAATAATTAGTAATAAAATTTTCTGTTGTCCTATATATTTTCAAAATACTCAGACGTGTAATTAGAAGATATTTTAGTGCTTTTAGTAGAATGATATGAAAATGTGCTCCCCAGTACTGATTTGCAAGTGGAAATAAAAAGGTAAATTAAGCTTTTCTAGGGACAATTCCACTGATCCTTGGACTTAGAAGAAGGAAATATAAAAGTACATTCAAAGCCTCATCACAGACCTNGAATGCCACCAGGTGTTCATCATTTCAAGAACAGCAAGAAATCAATTGGAGTATTTTTAAGGGGGGAGCCCAGCGGAATAATAACAGATCTAGCACTGTCACATTGTGAGTCAATTAAAAGAAAAAAAGGAAAAATAAAAAAAAAGAGGAAACCAACAACATTAGAGCAAATATTGGACACCTGGAAAAGATTTTTCTGTTGTAAACATTGAAATCGTCCTAGTTCTGTTTTCACAAAGCACCTCTGCTGCTGTTTGCANGTATAGTAGGAGTTTGAGATTGTCAAATTCAGAAGCAAAATTTCAGTGGAGTTTCACCATAATAATAAAAAAAAAAAAAACCCAAAAAAACCCACAAACCCCAGAAGAATCAGATTTAAATCTTTGTCACTTCAGTAATGACAAGCAGATACACTTGTTAAGGTATTCACCAGAAAACAGATGGATTTTTTTTTCAGCAAAACACTTTTTTCTTTTTTTTTTTTTTTTCTCCTCTTTACCATAAATCAGAGCACTGGTAACTTTCAAATAACAGACAATAAGAATTCCTGAAATGATGTTGCTGTTTGGCTTCTTTGTATAGTAATTGAGACTTTGCTCTATACACCTTTCATGAATGCCACCAGGTGTTCATCATTTCAAGAACAGCAAGAAATCAATTGGAGTATTTTTAAGGGGGGAGCCCAGCGGAATAATAACAGATCTAGCACTGTCACATTGTGAGTCAATTAAAAGAAAAAAAGGAAAAATAAAAAAAAAGAGGAAACCAACAACATTAGAGCAAATATTGGACACCTGGAAAAGATTTTTCTGTTGTAAACATTGAAATCGTCCTAGTTCTGTTTTCACAAAGCACCTCTGCTGCTGTTTGCAACTTCATTTTATATTACATGAAGAATACCATTTTCATTCAGGAGCTCACAAAGGAGTAGTGAAAAGGATTCAACTTCAAATTAAAGCATTGAGTTTCCATATTCCTGAATGGAAATGCAGTGTGGTAGATATTTTTCACATAAAATAGATAGCCATGTTTTGCATCAGAAAGTTATATTCTCAAAAGATGGGAGTCCATTTTACCAAAACAGAGTCAGAACACATGTGGACTTTGCTACTTTTTAGAGAAAGGGAAGTACACAAAAGTCTTTCTTCTCCTCCCCTTTCCTTTATGTCTCCTCTCCTCTCCTCTCCTCTCCTCTCTTTCCTTGTTTTCAAGAAATTAATGTGAATACTATAGTTGTAATGAAATATTTAACTTGACCAAAAACACTCATCTGAGTCTTGAAAATGTAGATGCAGTCAGATGCAGAGAGATCATTTAGTATAGCTCTTACAGAGATGAAAAGCAACTGAGCAGGTGCTTACTTCCTAGGAATGAAAGGAATTTCATACCCAGTCTTCTGGTATATGTGTCATCTGTATTGTTCGCTGTGATATTGAAAGTACCCAAGAAATGCAGGCTATTTTTATAAGCAATTCAGAGTTTTGCTCAAAAAAAAAAAATAAAATTCAGTAATAACTTGGCATGTTCATTTTTAAGTACATGCTTTTGGGTTGGGTACTTTTAAATATAGATACAGCTAGCTAGTTTTTAAAATTGAGATAGTGTGAATTTTAAAATTTTCTTATTTTATCTTATAATAATTAACTATTCGGGTGCCCAGGATGATGATCTAGGGGATAAGTCTGGGGTAGAATGCTGTTATTGCATTAACTTCACCATTGACAATTGTACCTGCCCTACCCACCGTGCACCTCTTTGCCATAGATCAAATACTCTCTCAGAAACAAGCATCTAACTTTTGGAATATAGTCATTAAAGTCTGATCATCCTCTATGTGTTAAGCTAGCATGTCGGGTTTATGTTTATGTATGTTCACTTTGTCCATGCAGGAAGAGGGCTGAATCTGATTCTAGAAAGAGCAGCATACCCAACAGCAAGGAGGTCCCCTCTCACCATCCCACAGACCCAGTGGAGCTGCGACGCCTTAATTTTCAAACTCCGGGTAAGAGACAATAATACCTCACTGAGAGCTCTGTTATCACAAACTGAGTAGTGATGCTGCTGCAGAACAGAAAGATCGTTTAGAAAAATAAATTTTGTTTATGAATTTTTTTAAAACACATTTCTTTGTTAGTCTTTGGAAATAATTCTGAAATTTATTTAAAGAAAAATCCTGCATGAAACCACACTAATGTTCTAAAAAAAAGATTCTCAAGTCACATGTGTTGTATGCATGTTTTTTATATGGTGAATTACAAGTTGAATCTAACAATGCTAGCAAGAATCATTGGGAAATATACATCCCTCTATTTATTATGTAACATACTTACAGGTACTTCTTTGTAAATAAGCTTCTTTCTTAACTACTGTATTATCAGGTGATCTATTAACATAATTGGAAGTGCCACTACATTGCAAATGTACAACACAGAAAAGAAATACTAAGTAGAGAGTCTTTTTTTCTCAAACGATGCTGTATGTTACAGTCAAGAAGGATACTAACATGCCAGTAGTTATTAAGGTAGAAACAACACAGTCATGAATATTTTATTGATTTATTTACTTTATTTATTAAGGATAGTGTCCTTAAAGCTGTTTGATATGATAGTCAAGAAACACCAGGAGATACTTAAAAACTACTTAAAATAGTATTGATTTTTTTTACTACCTTTTTATGTGCCATTTTTTCTTTAAATTAGCTTTATTTTAATCATGCTATTTTCCACTAGGCTTGTTTTCTATTACATGATTGCACACAGTCCCAGCCTGATGCTAATTACTTATGGAATCTTCCTGAGCTTGTGTTTGTCAAATTTATTACATTAAATAATAAAAAAATAAAATAAAATTAGTTGCAGAAGCTAATATAGCAAATATTACAAAAGGGTTAACTGAACTAGCAAATCTCCTTTCTGATCTTCAGAACAGTGGCTCTGTGAATATAGTGTTGTCCCAGCAGGAGTGTATCTGCAGAACAGTGAATTTGGGGCTGGAGACCCAGCATCCACAATACAAGCATATAGCAGAGGTAGAAAGGAAAGAGTGTAGAGGCTTGAGCTTTACACCATCCTTGCTTTTTCAGTCTGTTGCAGTGCAATGAATATTTCTATCAGCCAGGGAAAATCAAGTTTGTTTCAGGAGTGCATCTTCTACTTTAGTTTCATCTGAACATGGGAGTCTTGTTTATGTGTTCAGGGACCTCTCCAATATATGAACCTAAGTGCAGTAAATGGAAATGATTGAAAGTTTTGATTCAGAGTTGTGCTTCTGAGACTACAATATTAATGTAGACTTATCCTTACTGAGCAACAGTTTTGTATGCTATCCAGTGCTTTCATAAAAAGTTTCAAAGGTTTTGTTGTACAAATAAAGTCTTTGAGGGATGAAAAGAAAAATTACAATTCATACAGTTTAGCTTCTGCCTAAAAAAAAGTCATTTTCTTTATACAGAGATACAGTGAGTAGAGTTGATGGCTTAATAACTAGGTATACACGCATAATTTTCTGCTGTCTGTGTATTTCGTTGTGGAGTCTTAGCTACCCATTTAGTATTTGTCATAAATTAAAATAAAATGTGCACAGAAAAAACCTGCTACCAAGTCTTCACAACTTTACACATAAAATTAATTTATTGTAATTAATTCTAAATTTACATTTAGAATGTAAATTTATTAAGAAATAGCAGAATTTGTGGCACTTGCAGACACCATAATTCCATCTTATTGGTTTGAAAGGAACTGGAGAGGAGTGGACATGTACCTTTTTTTGCAGTGCTATAGTTTATCTGGAAAGTTTGCAGTTTTCTATCAAGCTAGTTGAACAGAACATATGCAGTTGATTTCTTCTATGAGGTCTCTTTCTTTGCTCTACACCTTTTCTCAAAATGAAGGATTAAAATTATTAGAAAAAATACAGTACAGAAATCAAGTTATGGGTTTTTTTTTCCTTTTATTTTACCACCTAGGCACAGGTCAGGCCATTAGTTGTTCTCAGCATGCTACCATATATCAATGAGAAAATTCCTTCCCCAGCAGATTTGTCTTGCTGTGTAACACTTGGTAATTAACACATTCTTAAAAATTTAAAAATTCTTACCCCCAGTGAAGTCAAGGTACAGCTCTTGTGCTAGTAAAAGCAAAACCTTACTTAACTCACATTAACTTCTATTAAGTTCCATTTCATTAAAATCCAGCTGAATTTAACTTAGTTATTTAGAACTGCTGGAATGTTTATACAACTCCACACAGTAATGCACCATTAAATAACATGCAAGGCAAAACTTTAGAATACAGATGTAAAGAAAGTACAGAGGAGCTATACATTCAGTTTACTAGATTGGTTAGTTTTGTTCTTTCACTCTCAGATGTGTGGTATTTATTCTCTACTGGGCAGCAGAAATAAGCAATAGGTACTGCTGAGGCAACGAATGTGACTAAAAGAAGGGATCATGGCTGATGTGGATAAATTTTGGGTTTCTATTTACTGAGACATCAGCAGTCACCCTCAATGGTCTTATGTACTCTGTAATGATATTACCATTTCTGAACAGATACAATATACAACAGTGGAGAATGTACTTTAATAATCCATGTATGCAAAGCCAGTACAATTGCATCAAGATCGATGATTTCATGCCATTTTTATTACAATACTTTATTTATTTAGATTCTGGAAGCATGCATAGCTTGCTTGGAGGCACACCAGTTCCTTCAGGGTGGCGGGGGTGGGATAATAATGAACCCATAATGTGAAGAAATTTTGGAGAAGAAAATTTTAAATTACATTGGCATATCCAGATTCTCAGTTTTCAGTGGGAGAGATGAATGAGACCATTGTATTAAAATTCTGGCTTGTCATAAGCTTTGATACATTAATGGATTTCCAAACAGCTTCTTTCAAAAAAAAAAGCTAGTTATTTTAGATTTTGGGTAAAGAAAGATCTGATCAGATATAACTATCAAAATACTTTGAAAGCAAACCCTTTGTAGTGGTTCATTTGAATTTCTAACCAAAAGTAGAAAATACCCCCTGTACAGATGATTGGGCACCACCTTTTGAAATAAATTATTGGAAAACAATATTTTATCTGTCGTTATATTTAGGAAATTATTTAGGCACAATCATGTTACTCTTCAAAAACTGTTTATTTGAGGAAGATGTCATAAAAATCCACAGCCTAAACCACTGTCACAGCAAGTATCTTGATTTCCTTTCACTTTTTCTTCTCCTGGCAATTTACTTTTCTCTAACTTAGTACTTACCTAAAAGGTTTTGTCTCTTACCTTATCCAGGAATATGAAATTGATCTCTGGCTTCACTCTTCACTGGATAGAATAATTTAATATTTTGTCTTGACATTTGGAATAGCCCACAGTTCTCCATCTGAGAACAAGATCCCATGTCCATATGTGTTACCCAAAAATGTATATTTGTTAGATTAGCCCATATGCCAGCGAGTGGTTCACAGCTGTGCCAAGTTTTCTTTGAGTAAACATGAAAATACCCAATCTCTCAGTAGCATACGGGATTTCATTTATAAGTCTGTTATTCTTCCGGAATTAGAGCAGCTGAGGGGAAGTCACATTCTTCCCATTCTACAAGTTTCCTATGAAATACGGGTTTAAAATCATTAAACTGGTCTGCAAATTTTATGTCTTCGTGCCACATGAGAGAGTAAATATAGGAAAGAGGTAATAATTAAACCCTTACAAAATGTTTCATCAAATGAGGAAGCTTGTTTTTGCACAGGGGAAAATAACTGATATGAAGTGATTTAAGTGAGTTATGAGAGACCTAAGGCTCAGGCAAAGACTTCAATCTGTCAATCATCCAAAGAAGTAAATTGAGTCATGCCTCAAAAGTGACTGGAATTTTTTCCTCATTTCAGTATAAAATCTGTCACACTTAAAAGTAATTTGTGTAATTGGGTACCAATTAAACAATTATCTCATTATCTCTTATGAACTAAATAAGATGCTTTGAAATACAAGAAGAAATAAATAGAATTGTTATAGCTTTGAATCAAAGACTCTGGGTTTTTTTGCTAGATAATAAGTGCTCACAAAACACTTACTCCCTGGATTCCTAAGGAAGTTCTACTATTTTCAACATAAAACAGAAGAAAGGTAAAATGGGTCCAGAGGAAAAAGCCTGTTAATAATGAAATTGGAAAAAAGTTATGTCTGGATTTTTTCACCTGCTTTGTAAGCTAGAAGGAAATTTCTTCCTTTAGTTCTTTCATGCAGTTTCTGTTTATGAGAATCATGACAATGTAGAAGGAAGTGCTGTGGTTTGTCTCCATGGCAAAGCCAGACTGGAATAGCTTTCTCACAGTGAGAAATCCTACGTATAGCTCTTCCTGTGAACTCAAATGAGGAATTCAGGCACCTAAAAGAGGTAAAGTTTTCACAGCGCAAGTGTCGCTTCTCTGATGTCCCACTTGTTGCTTTCAGACCTAAAGGCATTCTAAATCTGCTTACCTGGGAGATCAAGTGGAAAGTTCTGCTCTTCACAGGAATATATTTTCACAACACATTACTGTACTGAAAACTTTCAATCAAATTTCGGTCTGCAAACTAGGTGGTGTCCCTTTCTCTCAGTGTAGACAGCTTTTACACGTCACTCACAGTTGGGGATTCTGCCATGAGGCAACAGAGCCCCCAGGAGAGCTTGGTAGAGCTAAATCTTTGATACAGAAATAAAACTATTTTCATTCCAAAATAATAAACCTATTTTTGAAGAAGATAAGTTCTTCTGGAATAGAAGTGACTTCAGTTTACAGTATTATGTGCACATTGGTAACTGTTTCAGAATAGCCAGTTGCAGAATGACCCGGTTCTCTACAGGTAATCTTCTAAATGTAGCTTTGTACACGAGTTGTCAGACCACTCTCTGGCTTAGGTTTAACCCTTTGGAAAGGAAATTGTAAAGAAATATTAACTTTGTTGGCAAATAAAGGTAAGTATCAATCAGTAAACACTGTTACTGATTCCTTGCTTTTTCTATAATGATACAACACCTTAGTCAACATAGATTGGTGTACGGTAGGGTATTCTGTGTTATTAAATAGAAATGTGGATGTAATAAATCTGGGCTGGGTTTTTTAAAACCACAAAGTGGACCTGAAAAACAAGTAATTTCATAAATAAATTTTGTGAAAATAAGGTATCACATTTTCAGTTCATCTAAATTGTATGCTAGCAGCACATTACTTAATACCTAACTAACTTCCTTCTTGTTTATTGTGGACATATCAACCTAGAGGTCCAAATTTTTACATAAATTTGTGTTTCTTAAATGTTTTTAAAGTCCTTAACATAAACTGACAATAAACAAACATCCCTAACAACACACATGGTTGAAACACCTATTTGCTCTAGTGAGGTAAAGGAGGAGACTTAACAGGTTTAATGTCTGTTAGTATGCAGATTAATTCTGACCTTGCTCTCTCAGTTTTATCTTTAAATTGTGGTACGTACAGTATCCCATATTCCTGAGTAATGTGTTTACCACAGACTAACCAGAAGATAATTCTACACTTTAATTAAACCATACATTCACATTTAATTCATGTGGAGGGGTTACTACTAGTCTGCATAACATCAATTATATTAGGCAATCTCTGCCAAATCTGAAAAGCTTCTTATGGGTACAGTTTCAGCTGTGTTTCGCATGTAGTAGTTTT
>VXBZ01009875.1:88572-129098 GCA_013399135.1 Heliornis fulica | reverse complement strand
CACCATCTGTTCTGGCTCCACCTCCCCAAACCAGCCTTAAGAAGGCGGCCAACGGTCCCATGGCGGACGCCAAGAAGGAGCCGGCGTCACGGAGCAAGAGCGGCCCGGTGCCCAAGGAGGACGCCAACCTGCCCATCGTCACGCCCTCGCTACTGCAGATGGTGCGGCTGCGCTCCGTGAGCGTGGAGCCGCCCGCTGGGGCTGCTGCTGAGGAGCGACCGGCCCCCCAAAAGCCCATCCGCCGGTCCCTGTCTACGCGGCAGCCCCCTCCTGCCAAAGATGCGGTGCCTTCCAACCAGCTCCACCACGCCGTGCACCTCAAGGCAGCCGCCTTGTCCTCTGGCGAGGCTGGGGAGAAACCACCGGGCAACAGAGCGGCTCTGCCAGGCCCCGAGGCCCTTCCCGGGGACGGCCAGCTCTCCCCCAGGCACAAGTCGCCAGCTTCCACCGCCAGCTTCATCTTCGCCAAGAGTTCCAAGAAGCTGGTGATTGACACAGCCTCGTCCCCCGAGGTGCAGGCTGACCTGAAGAGGACCTTGGTGGCTGAACTGAAGAATTTTTCAGGGCATCGCCCAGCAGCCCCAGCCACGGCCCTGCAGGGCCCTGACAAGGCACAAACCCACCGTAAACCCAGCAAGATGCCTCCTCCGGTAGCCAAGAAGCCTTCGCTCGGCCCGGGGCTGACTCCTTCCCCCTTGAGCCCAAAGGCACCAGGGGCCGAGGCGCTGGGCTCCCCCATGCTGGACAAGAAGGCCAAGGCAGCGCCTGCGGATGAGAGCAGGACTAAGAGTGAGCTGTCGGGGACGGTGGCCTCGGGGACAGAGGGCAGGAGTGCCACGGAGCCGACGGCTCGGAGCCTCCCCACACAAGGTATGTGGGAGTCCCTGCTGGGGGTGATGGGGTTCAGCCCAATGTGGGGCGATGCTGCTGTATGTGCTCGGGCTCCTGAGCTCTGATTCTGAGCTGTAGGCTCAGAGGCTGTGTCGGGGTTAGGGTGGCACTGGGACAGCTTGGGGCAGGGTTGGGGGAAGCCGGGCTGCTGCGGGGTGGCTCATGGGCTCTTCCCCCCTGCCTTGCAGATGGACGGGGAGAGACGGCCTGAAGGATGAAGCTGCAGGACTGGTGCCCCCCCGCAACCAGGAATCCAAATCTCTCAGGGACCTGGGCAGGTCGACAGCCGCGTGTGGAACTGGCAACTAACAATACAGGAAGCAAACAGCCTTAGCCTCCATGGCCTTGATGATATTTATGCAAAAATGGTGTTGGTTTCACTTTCCTAAGTACTACAGCTTTATTTTGCCTTTTTTTGTTTTTGGTTTTTGTACTGGACGTGAGGCCTGTGCCCAGAGCCAGCAGCTCCTCCCTGCCCAGCGGCCGCTCCGTTTGCGTGTGCAGCCGTGCGGAGAGGCCGAGGAGGCTGGAGCCGAGCTGGAGGCGCTCTGCTCCCAGGCAGCCGGGCCCCGGAGCCATCAAAGCACTTTGGACGAGGGAAGGGGAAGGCTTCAGCCATGGCGGCACCCAGGAGAACGTGGGCACGGCAGCAGGACGGGACAGAGGCACTGGATGGGTGGGAGGGACCAGGGCCTCAGCCCTCCATGGAAAGGCAAGTGGGGGCTCTTGCCCAGCACCCATCTCTGCCCACCGGCTGCAGGGTGGGGAGGGAGCCCGGCTAACCCCCAGGGGTGGGCTTCGGGCCCTGGGGTAGAGCCTCCATTTCTGTTGCTGTAAACTCGGGTCACGTTTTGATTTGATTGTAAAGAACAACAAAAAAAAATAACCCCAAAACCAAACCAAAACCACCCAACCCTCTGCTGCCTCGTAGCTGCTCAGAGCTCTGTACCTGGCTGGTAAAAATGATGACCCAAGTTTGCCGGCTCCTGTGGTTCCTGGCTGATGGCCACGGCCTTGCCACAGGTGGCAGTGGCCCTTTCCGGCGATGTCGGGCTCCTGTGTAAGCACAGCCCTCGAGAGGGTGAGCTCCTGGCTCTGCTGCCCACACAGGCTGGGTGAGCACACCCATGTGGGCACAGGGCTGGCTGCCAGCTCAGCCCCCTGCCCCCAAGACAGGCACACCCGGGCACCGGCAGCTCCTTTTTATTTGGGTTTACAACAGAGAGATGGTTCCCAAGTCAGTGTTTAAGGCCCACGCTCCCAGGACAAGACGTGATGCTCAGGCTCCTGGCTGAAGAGCAGCACCTGCAGCAGCCCCAGGCAGGCCGAGCGTGGAGCTGGGGGAGCCCAGGCAGAGCCAGGGATGGGCCCCCCCAGCTCCATTAGCAGCAACACAAGTTTGAGCAAGCAGCCTCCCCTTTCGGCCCTCCCTGCAGCACCACACGGTGCAGGGGACAGTGGCACAAAGTGGGAGCAAACCGATGGCCACAGCGCAGGGCCTGAGGCCACAGGCACGAGTTCCACAGGTCCCTTTAGGTCTGGTGCCACCACACATCCACAGCTGGCCCACAGCTGGAGGAGCAGGGCCAGGGGGTGGCAGAGGCAGCTCTCCAGGCGAGAGGCTGCAAGTTCAGTCCCAGAGCCCTCAGGTCGTGCAGGGCTGAGCCCCTGGCTCGGGGTGCTGGGGAGGAGACGGCGGAGACCGGGGAGAGCCTGGCTGAGGTAGCGGAGGGGGCCAGGCAGGAGCTCTGGGGCTTGTTAGCTGATGCTCCCTCCCTTGAGGCTTTTACAGGAGACTTGCCCCAGCTTGGTCAGGAAGTTTCTCTGCTTCCACTGCGCGACACAGTCCTCGGAGATGCGGAAGTCGGCCTGGGGAGCAGAGAGGGGAGGCAGGGTCAGGCCTAGGCTGCCGGCGGGGCAGCGGCACCTCGCTGGGCCAGCTCAGAGGTTTGTCTCCACTGCTCTGCTCTTGGGAGCAAGTGTGGGCACTGAAGAGCCAACAGCTCATTTCTAGGTGGGGACATCGAACTGCTGCCCCACTCAGAGCCCAAAGCCAGCCCCCCAGCACAGCCCCTCACCTGTAGCTTCTCAAAGACCTTCTTCTTCGGCTTGAGCTCGTCGTCGGGCTCCCCGCTCTCGTAGCCCTCCACGTAGACACGCTCACCGGCGCAGCACCCGTCCGGTGGGTCCAAGGGCTCCACCTGCCGTGGCTCCCCCATGCTGTCAAGGGGTGCAGAGGAAGCAGAGTCACCATAAGGCAGAACCCACCGGCCCCCAGCAGCCCCAGGCTCTGGGGCAGGAGGAGGTCCAGATCGGGGTGCGACCCTGATCCCCCAACTCCCTCACCTGGAGGCACACAGGACCATGCCCTGTGACTCCACACCCCTCATCTTCTGGGGCTTGAGGTTGCAGAGCAGCACCACCAGCCTGTCCTGCAGCTGCTCCTTGGGCACAAACTGCACCAGGCCACTGACCACGGTGCGGGGCTCAGGCTCGCCCACATCGATCTTCTCCACGTACAGGCTGTCGGCATCCGGGTGCTGCCAAGGAGAAGCAAGGTCAGGAGCAGGGAAGGGGCTGGGGTGGAAAAGAGGGGACAGGAACCCCCCCCACAGACTGAGTGCCTCCATGTGGGTGGGTTACTCCCCTCTCCCCATTGTGTTCATACCTTTTCCACACTTAGCACTTTGCCAACACGAATGTCCAGCCGGGATGGGACCACGTTCTCCGGCTCCGAGTTCTTGGTCCCCTTCTCTGCAGGCTCTGTGCAAGTGAACAGCCACTCCATTGGTATAAACCCAGGGAGGCAGCCAGGCCCTGGGGGGCACACAGTGACCCCCAAATGCCAGCCCTGGGGCAACCCCATTTCTCTGCTTGTCTCTACACCAGAGAGCACAGTCCCTCCAGCGCTCTGCCGGCCTCTCAAGCACCACAGCTACTGGTGTGTGTCCTCTCTGGGGCAAACAGCCCTGGTGTTGGCCTTCCCTCACCCTTCCCTGTGCTTCCAGGGCTGCTCCAGAGACTGAAGGTTCAGATCACAGAATGGTTTCAGTTGGAAAAAGACCTTCAAGATCATTGAGTCCAACAATCTACCCAGCCCCACTATGCCCAACACTAGGCCTTGTCACCAAGCACAACATCTACTCTTCTTCTAAACACCTCCAGGGACAGCGACTCAGCCACCCCCCTGGGCAGCCTGTTCCAGTACCTGCAGCCCTTTCAGTACAGACATTTTTCTTAATATCCAACCTAAACTTCCCCTGACACAACTACATGTCGTTTCCCCTTGTCCTGTCACTGGCTACCAGGGAGAAGAGACAGACCCCACCTCACTACAACCCCCTGCAGGTAGTTGCAGATTGATGAGGTCTCCCCTCAGTCTCCTTTTCTCCAGACTAAACAATCTCAGCTCCCCCAGACCTGTGTTCTAAACCCTTCAACAGCTTTGCAGCCCTTCCCTGGACATGCTCAAGCCTCTCCATGTCCCCCTTGCAGTGAGATCTCTCCAACCACAGTCCCTATGAGGACTCCCTCCCACCTGGCCCTGTGTAGCCAGGGCTCTGCTTCCCCAAGCTCCCAGCACTTCCTTACTGGCTTTGGACAGGCTGGGGTATGCAGAGTTGGTCAGCTGCTTCAGCTCTGGAGTGTTGAATTTCTCTCTGATGGGGTCAAGCAGTTTGTTCAGGGCCACTTCCACCGAGTTCTTCAGGTCTCCAGGATGCACAACCTGTATCCCAACACACAGACAGGTTCCTGTGGGGTTCCCTCCCAGGCAGGGGGAGAAGCAGAATTCAAGTCACTGAATTGGCTGCTGTGGCCATGTCCTACAATGGGACAGCTGGTGCCTCACAGCCTGCACCTCCCATCTCACTTTCAGGCTCTCCTGGCAGAGATGACCCTGCTGCTCTACGGCCACTGAGCCACACTCTGCCCCACACCTCTTCCCAGGGTGGATTTTCCATCTCTCACTCCTGCTCAGAGGCCCCCAGATTTCTCTCAGGAGTCTCAGGGAGAGGGTTCAGTCCCTCTCAGCACTCACCTGCTCAGCAAAGTCCTTCTCCAGGGCCTCATAGTCTGTGTAGGTTTTGTTTCCTCCCCATTTTTCTTCTCGCAGAACCACGAACTCTGTGACACACAAATTTTAAGGCTCAGATTAACCCAAGCAGAGGCTCAGCCAGATACTCAACTGTCACACACTCACAAGAGCTGAGGGGGATCATGGCAGAGGCTGAGGAGGGGACACTCAGGGATGGCCTGCTTCTCACAGGGGACAAACTGTCCCCTCCTCTTACCCAGAGGAAAGGCCATCCCTACTGCCCGAGCGTGGCGAGTCCCTCACCTGACTTGAGGGGAAAGAGGACATGCTTGATGAAGGAGAGGACACCATTGTTTTCCACATTCCCTGGCTCACAGAAAGCCTTCTTCAACTTCTTCTTCACGTCCTCCTTGCGGTCCAGGAGGTCAATCTTTGAGTCCTGCAGGAAGGGATTTCTGCAGCCCTTTACCCGGCCTCTTGCCCCCAAAAGAGCTGCTGGAGCTGCTGCACCTTCTTCTTAGACCCCAGCATGAGAGGAGACACCTTCTCCTGGGGTGCAGCCTCTCCAGCACACCCATTAGCCCATCCCCTTAGAAGCCCTGACCACAGCCACCACTCAGGGACCAACCTCTTCTGATGAGCTCATTTTGCTGCCTGTCAGACCAGGAACCATCGGGTTCATCAGGTGGATGCGCTTGGCGTAGCCCAGGGAAGGAAGGTACTGGGAAAAAGCAAGGAGACAAGTCACAGCCAATCCTCATCTTGAACTCTCAACACCCAGTTGCTATTGGAGGGTATTGAGGTTGCACCCTGCTACCCAGGGAGCTACTGAAGGTTTACAAGGTGCTGACAGCCATGGTCAGGGAGGTGTGGCAGCACTACTGCACACCAGAGCACTGTGGTGCCAGCTGAAGTCACAGATGCTTCTCCCAATGGATTAGCAAGTATCTGAGCTCCAAGCCAGACACTGGCATTGCAGGGGGCTCACAAACACCCCCATTCCTCACCTTCTCTGCAAAGGTGAAGATCTTCCTCTGATCAACTCCACCAAATTGTGCATCGACCTTGAGGTACTCCTCATCCAGAGCCTGCAGAGAAAGACAAGGTGCCTTGAGACTGGACCCAAGACTCTACACTCCAGCTGTGCTGAACCTTCAGAGATCCCACCCATCCCCTGGGACCTGCCCAGTGCTCCTGCCCTGGGAAGGATGGGAGCTCTCCAGCCTGCCTGCTGTACTGCAGCTGGCCAGAGTCACTGTAAAAGCAGCTCTGTGCCCAGATTCTGCTTTGTGCTGCTCCCAGGTGTAACACTGGGACGGAGTGTAACAACCTCAGCATTCAACCTCACGTGTCCCCGCAGTCCTAGTGTTGTCTAGCAGCTCTCCAGCCAAGAGGCTGAGCCACCCTGTCACACCATGACGCACCTGCAGGCCTGGGTAGAGCAAACCGCTCAGCAAGGGGTGCTCCACCTGCTTCACCACCTCTGCTCCTGCCTTCTTTGCGTCATGCTGCGTCACCACGGACGAGAGACGGTACACATCCAGTGTGTACTCCCTGTGGAGTTGTAAACATGGGGGAAGGGAACATCTTTTAGAGCCACTTCACACAAACACTTGTTCTGGCCACATCAAGAGGAGCCAAAGCCTGGAGGCACCTTCACTCCGTTCTCTGAAGGACAGTGCCTGGGAGCAGGCTCAGGAGGAGGGCAAGCTCAGGAACAGCAGAGCCCCAGGTCCAGCTTTTCCTTCTGAGAGGACCAGGCACCCCAGGACTCACCTGCTGAGCTGGTAGTCAGTACCCCGAATGAACTTTAACTTATCCAGTGGCACCCCGATGCTCTCCAGCATGGCTTTGATCACGTTCTCATAGTAACGGGTGCGCAACTCCAGCAGCTCCCAGGGGGCCTTCATGTTGTCTAGGTAAGCATGAAGGTCAGCAAAGAGGATTGTCACCTGGGATGGAGAAGAACAGTCAGTGCTGGCAACAGTCAGTGCTGTGCAGCTCAGGGAACCGCACAAACCCACCCACCAGTGTGGTGACAGATTCCTGCAGGGTCTGAGCTCCCAGGCCAGGCACCTACCTCACAGCCGGCCTTCAGGAAGTCTGCGATCTTGGACATGGGCACGAAGTAGGCCACGTGTGGCTTGCCCGTGGTGGCAGTCCCCCAGTAAATCTTCAACTCTCGCTCCTTCAGGATGGCCATGAGCTTATCCTCCCCCAGCACCTCCTGTACAGAGTCAAGACACACACCCAGCATGGCTGAGCCTCCCCAGGAACATGCTGGGGGAGGACGTGGGCAGGTCCCCAGCCAAGTCGTGCTCAGGCTGTGGCCCATCCCACATGCAGCACATCCCCGGGGCTCCTGCTGGGTACTCCAGGCTCCCTCTACTACAACCAGGGCATTCCCTGGCTCTGTGCTCCCTCCTGGCTTGCCCCATCCCCCTTCCCTCAGCAGTACCTGCAGATTCCGGGTGATGAGGCGATACTTCTCCTGCGGGCCGGGCACGGTCTCCATGGTGGCAGCTGCAGCGAAAGAGGCAGCGTTACCGGAGGCACCAGCCCGGTACCCAGTATAATATCCCGGCACAGCCCGGTGCCCTCTGCCCAAACCGGTACCCCCGGCCCAGATCACTGTGCCTGTCCCGGTATCCCCATCCTAACCCGGTACCCCGGGTCCAGCCCAGTAACCTCACCCCGTCCCGGTATCCCCATCCTAACCCGGTACCCCGGGTCCAGCCCAGTAACCTCACCCCGTCCCGGTATCCCCATCCTAACCCGGTACCCCGGGTCCAGCCCAGTAACCTCACCCCGTCCCGGTATCCCCATCCTAACCCGGTACCCCGGGTCCAGCCCAGTAACCTCACCCCGTCCCGGTATCCCCATCCTAACCCGGTACCCCGGGTCCAGCCNGCGTGCGTGGGGGGGGGTCGGGGGGACCGCCAGGCCATGGCCCCTGGCTGTGTCTCCTAGCAGGAGAGTCCCCCTCCTCAGTTTTGCCCTACTTCCCCCCAATCCTTTCCCCAGGTTGGCCCTTCTCCCCCCCTCCCCAGGAGCGCCCTGCCCGCCAGCAGTGCTGCAGGCTGTGAGGCCTGTGTTGGGCTGTAGGCAGAGCCCTGCTCCCCAGTAACTTCGCCTTCTGCTCCCTCTTAGTTACTGAAGTGGTGTTAGAATCGTGTGAAGCGTTTGTCACTGTGCAAAGCGCTTTCCTTCAGCGGTCCCCAGGCGGTTCCTTTGCAGTTGGGGATGAGCTGGCTCCAGTGTGGTCTGACTGAGCAGGAATGGGGGGTGCCAGGCTCTTTGCAGCAGGCAGCTTTGTTACCAGCTTACAAGCTGTTTAAACTGTTAACAGAACATTACCCTAGTGTAAATCCCTGAACAGCTCCCGAATTTCACACGCTGTGGTCCCAGAATTACCAGTTCATCACGAAGGTCAGAGCAGCAAGGAAACCATTTCCCTGCCTGCAAGCTCTTGTCTCCCAATGCAGGTTTTGTTCCAGCAAAAAGGTGTAAAAACATTTGGGTCTTTCAAGCCCCTATTGCTTAGGAGGTATATTATGAGACTGCTATACTCCATAGGACTAAATCTACATTTAATTATTTATTGTCTTATTTCTCTTTGAAGCACGTGAGCACTTTTAGCTAAACTGCAGAATTCCAGGCAAGCACTATCAGTTGAGGACCACCTGTGGCTCTGTATGGTCTTGCATAGGTGTTGTATGTACCTTGCTGCTTCCTGAGGTATTTTCTTCCATCAGTGTGGTTACAACATTATTTCGAAAGTGCCAATTTTTATTATTTGGACAGAGTGACAAAACGAGGCAGAAGAACCACCTGGGAGTGTGTAATCACCCCTTTTTTTGAATGAATAATCAGAGGCAAAGACAAAAAGTGTTCCTTGAAATCTGGTGGCCCAAGAGGACAGGAAATACCTTTCCTTAGTCCAGATTATCCTGGGGGATGAAGGTCAAATACAGAGCTTTCAAATCAAAAGATAGATGTTAGTGAATCCTCAGGAAGAGGAAAACAGGTTTTGTTTGTGAATACTTTTAAACTATTGAATTTTACAGGAAGGGTCTTTATCTTCTGATCTTTCGTTATAATAAATGTTTTGTGAGAGGGTTAATGACTAATATGCTGCTGGGTGTTCTCGTAGCTCCCCACCGAGTTACTCTTCCGGTGCTCAGATTTTTCCCAACCTGAAAAAGACTTTTTGTTTGTTTAGTATCTTTGAAGGACAGAGGTGGGGCTGGGGAAACAGGCAAGGTCTACAGCAGTTTATTTAACACTGAAAGTGTGCTCTGTACTTGAAGTGTAAGGTCATAAAGAATGGAACTGGTGAATACTGGTATCTGGTGTTAGACTGATCGACAGCAGCTTTGGATGAGATAGTACAGCTCATGATTTGGGCTTGTATTAGTCCAACTTGGTAAAACTTAGCAACCTTGAATGCTTATGGGATGAGTGGCTGGTGGTTGTTATGTGTTGTTAAGACCTAAAATGGCCAGGAGTAGAGAGTAGAGGTAATGGAAACCTGGGGGGGGGGCAAAATTTTTGTGCCCGAGCTAGTGGTTTTGCCTTATATTACTGCAACCTTGGAAAACAGCTGAGTTTTATTTCAGATGCTCTTTTGCTGGCAGGTTGGAGTCAACTCTTGCTGATTTCTTGTCTGAAAGGGCTGATCAAAGGGCACCAGTGTCAGATGAAATCCAAACAAGACTTCTAGAGCCCTAAGCTGAAGGCACAGGGACGCTGAGATATTGGAACTGCCAGTGACATGGATTCCAATTCTGAGCAATCCTTTGAGCTTTGTCTTGAATTTAAACCTACTGTTCACAGTACAGTTTCCAGGGCCAAAAGGCTGTTGGATTCTGCAGATCAGGTTCAGACCCTGCAGTCAGCTAAGAAAGCTTTAGTGTTCAGTCACCTCTGTAGCACTCTGGATTCTTCAGAGAAACTGCTGCTCTGTTCCCCAGATTCAGCCTGCTTTCAAGGATCCTCTCCCCCTCTGGGTGATACTGGCTGTGGTGACCTTGCTGCCAGTTCTGCTGTGTCAGAGTACAATGATGTTGCCATTTCTGTAGACACAACCAGATGTTTTGATGGTAGCGAGCCAGATGACTCCTTGTTGGAACTGTCAGGCAGTGAAGAAGGGAATTCTCCTTTCAATTACACCGAGGAAGAGATCCAGGAAATCTTGGCAGATGATTGTGTGGAGTCTGAGAGGTACCTAACTAGAAAAAGCACTCCAAGCCAAACTGGCAGGGGCAAGAGTGAAAAGGAGGAGAGCAGCAGCTGCACTGGGACATCAGCGACCAGTGACAACACAAACGCCACCTCAGAGATTGCAGAAGAACCAAACGCAGCTCTGTCCAGAGGGTGTTCTCCAGTCAGTTCTGAATCCTACCCCAGCCTCCTGAATGAAAGTGCTGCTTCAGATGAGAACCCTCTGCAGCCAGCCAAAGTGACTTGCATGTTGTTTGATCTTGACATTCAGGAGCTTCTGAGTCTTAGCCAGCTTGACGCTGACTCCGTAGATCAGCCTCTGGAGGACAGTTGTTTGGCAAGAGCTGAAGAAGAAGCTTCAGAATCGATCATAAGTGGTTGCCTAGAGTATGATAAAACTGTTGGTAGCTCTGTTCCTGAAGAATCCTTGGAGGGGCTGGTGTCTAATAGCCAGCAAAGCCTGGGAGAGGACTGCCTGGGAAATACTCCCTTTGCTAGCAGAGATAGGGCTCATTTCTGTGGTCCTCATGGAAAAAGATCATCCCTGCCCTCTTCTGGCCTTGCCTGTGGCCAGAGAACAGCTGATGAGAGCTCATTGCCTGTGTTGCTGACCTGTCCCACACTGTCTTCTGGATCCAGGAACCAAGAACTTTCCAAAGCAACAAAGAGCTGTTTTTCAAGGGATTTAGACTCTCCAGAGGATGATTTGGGGCAGGAATATTCAGAAGTTGAACAGCCATCAAGCAGCATTAAAGTAAACATACATTTTAATTCTTGGAATAAAAATGCCTTTTATTCCCTTCCTTTTGATTTGTGCTGGGAGTAATACCCACATGCACTCAAGTGTGTTTTTACACAGGGGTTTCAAGTGGAGGGAAGTGTGGATTTCATGTAACTCTATAAGCAAGATTTCATGGGGTTATTTTCTACTAATCCCCTTTTCTCTTATCTTTCTAGTTAAGTGATCCAGCTGTAGGCCAGATGGGGCAGAAAGAGACATTCAATAGGAAGAAGCCTGGTGAAGTTATTCCTGTGCCACAGGAGGAAGTAAGGTAATTTCTTAGGAGTCTCTAAATTCCTTTGCACACTTGAAAAATAGCCCAGCAGTTTCCCAAACCAGTTTGGTTGTGTGCTGCTGGTTTTCTCTGTATCTTAAAGTGCACTGAAATGGTGGAAGAGAACTCACTATTTTACCCTGAGAGACCCTATAGGAGGGTGAACAATATAGAGCAGGTCGAAATGAGAAGGAGGTTTTTAGACAGTCCTGGGCAGTGGTCTGCAGGGCAGGAGATGTCTGTGGTGGCCACTGTCCTGGAGTGGTTTCCGGCAGATGGCAGCAGCAGAGGCAGCTGCACAGGGATGGTTGTCATCTGCTCCCACTTCAGTGGTTCCTCACCGCGGACCTGCTGCACTCAGATGTTCTGTGTGTTGCTGTTCCCGCTGTGGCCTTGGGTAACAGGAAAAATCATGGAAACATCGAATTGTCTAGGGTGGAAGGGACCTTTCAGATCATCAAGTCCAACCACCACCCTCCCCTGCCAACCCCCACTAACCCACACCCCTCAGCACCACATCGACCTGGCTGCTAAATCCCCCAGGGATGGAGACCCCCCCACCCCCCTGGGCAGCACGTTCAAGGCTGACAACCTCTCTGTGAAGACGTTTTTCTCAACATCCAATCTAACCTCCCCTGGTGTATCTTGAGGACATTTCCTCTTGTCCTATTGCTTCTTACTAGGGCGAGGAAGTCAGCACCCACCTCGCTACACCCCCCCTTCAGGCGGTTGTAAAGAATGATGCTCCAGCGATACCTTCTCCCAGTCACCACCGCGGTGTTCGTCTGATCCCACCGAGCTGTTCTGTTTCATCACACAGGTTCCTGGCTTGGTGAGAGGATGGTGTCTTGCTGCTGCACCCAGCTCATGTCCTCTCCAAGACCTTATCTTTGCAGCTTTGTTCAAATAAATACTTCTAGTTTTGCACTTGTGGAATAATGCTACAAGCAAATAACGTCTGTATTAGTTCTATGGGATATTTTTTCCTCTCTGTATTCTCTGTTCTAATTTGACAAATTATCTAAAAATTTAACACTCTTTTTATTTTAAAGACTGAATCAGTGGACATGCATTCTGAAAAAGGAGCTTGACCAAGAGAGACATTTTTATCCAGAGAGTTCACATCCATATGAGGAAAACAGTAGCTCCCACACCAGGTAACCCCAGGGTGGGATGGGGTGAAGGATGGGTATCCAGGCCTGGCTTGCTGGACTTCCATCCTTTTGGAGGGGCCTGAAACAAATCCAGGTTACCTGGGAAGAGTAGAATTGTTGTGTTGGGAGATAACTTGTTCTTGTTAGTCCCCAACTGTGAGCCCAAGCTCAGGGAATGTTTAGCTGAAGGGCTGAGATTTGGATTTAGTACTGACACCTACGTGTTGCTCCTCTCGATGGTGTGATGACACTGGGAGCTGTAAGCTGTGGAGGTTTAAAGGAAGGTGTCTGCCAGGGATGGGTATGGAAGGTGAAGAGCAGTATCTGGTGGGTAGAACTGGGATGTTCAGAAGGGCAAAGGAGGTTCTGGTAGCTTCCAGACATGGCTTCCCGCTGTGGTTATTCTGAGTGTTCATGGGTGCAATAATTGTCATTTCTTGAGAGCTGTAAGAAGCTGACAGCTTTGTGGCTCCTTGCACAGAGCCTGCACTTATCTGGGCAGCACAAACAGCTGCATAGCCACGGGGCTGCTTTCCAGTGTATGAATACAGCATAAGTAATGCAGAGGGGACTATGCAAAGAACTCTAAAATGCCTGTTTTCTTTTCCTTTCAAATTAAAAATGCAAGACGTATGTTCTGAGTCACAGAAAATCAGGCAGGAGCTCCAAATGAACGAGGTTGGTGAGTGAAATGGAGATCTATTTTGCTGGAGAACATTGTCTGTGATGCATGCAATTTGATTTTCTTATTAGTGCAAAGCTCTCTTATTCCAAATAGCTGCAGGCTTGGAACTCAGCCCAACAGACAGCGTGGGTTTTCCCAGTTGTCACAAAAAAAACCCATTCAGTGGGCTGACTTTGACCCTGTGTGGTACTTCATGCACCTGGATCTGCAGCCATGCCTTGTGTGCCACTTGTGTGGGAGATGCAGAAATTCCTAAAGGAAAACTAGCAGGTTTCAGAGCCAGAGAGGGAATTGCCTTTGGGAAGCAGTAACTAATATACTGCTGCTACAGATCTTCAGCTCTGCTTTGTATTGCAAATCTCCTGGCACTGTCATATGGTAGTGTTTGACTTTGCTATCCCCTAGTCCACATGATCCAACAGCTCTTCCCTGTAGCCTGCCTCTAGCTTCTTGTTTGCTTGTTGTCTAGGCAAATTATGGGCTGGCTACAGCTGAGACTTTCTCTTTTTGCTGATCTGCAAGGTCTCTTGCACTTGCAGGTTCTCTGTAAATACAGTTTTCTTTCATTGGTGTTAGGTGAGTGTGGTGCACTGGCTGCCATGTGCAGTCCTTGAACATTGACTGATTGGAAGAAATCCAGAGTGAATTTTTCATGTGTAGCCATCTCAAGTGAGTTGGGAGAACCCCTGGCTCTGGTTGCTCTTCCTCTCATTCTAGTTTCTAGAGGATATTCAATCTGAGTAGATAAATTTATTTGCAGCTTCCTGTAGGAATCTAAATGCTGCTGAGGCTGGGTTGTAGCAGATGTAAAAATGAGATGTGATTTGAACATCTGCTTGGTAATGAGTGGCTGAAACTGATAATTGACCACAAAAGACTTCTGCCAGCTGCCCATTCGTTATCATTCACACTTCATTATTGCTCTTTACCCAACAGTAAATAGAATCATATTCTTCTTGAGGAGATCCTCCTCAGCAATTCTGGTTGGTTCTGTACCACTCACTGAAGTAATGAGGCTCCTACCTTGGGACTGTGACTCTTGGCACTGCATAGTAGCACTCCCCTGCCTAGTCTTGTCCTCAGCAATGCCCCATGGATGGGCCTAGTTTTAAACAGCCATGAGAAGGACAAACTTAACAGAAAAAAAAAAGCATTTCCTTCTCTAAACATAACATTCTTTTGGTTTCCACCCAAACACCTGTACTTCAGGAGATCTGTTTATGTTGGGATTGCACATGTAGGATTGTGCTTGCACCCACCTGCTGCTCAGGTTAGTATCCTCATGGTATCTGGGGAGTTGTGCACCCATGGGTGCCTTGGAACCTGAGCACTAGCTCCTGTCTGACCTCCAACCTCTGCTTTCTCTGAGTGCTTCTGCTAGCAGGACTCCACCAGCAGTTCTAATGAGGCTTAGTTTATTTGGTAGAGGTTTGTGATGCTGAGCAGTTTTATCAGACTCGATGCAACCTGGGAGAAACCTGATATCATGTTCTTGGATCCTTCTTGAATCGTAGGGAGAGGAGGATAGAGCATCTGTGATGTGTGTGATCTGATCTGACTGTAATACCAAAGATATCTGTAAAAAACAAACAGGTTTAAGGTGATGGAAAGGGAGAATGGTATGAGGGAACATCAGGAGAAACAAATCTGTGAAACACAAGTGAATGCTGTGCTGGCAGACTCTGCCTTGGAAGAGTTGGTTGGTACTGAGCTGGCTGAGGGGAAAAAACTTTAATCTTCAAACTGCTCTGACGTGCCCAAACACATTTTTTCTTGAGCAGCAAGCATGCAGGGAAGCTACAGGACTTGGGATGGGCTGATGTAAAGGAGGAATTACATTTATGGCTGAGCCTAGGAGGGAGATTTCACTTCAAAGCAAATGAAATCCACCTACAAACACTACATTTCAAGAGGGATGTGAGATGAGGTTTGGAGCAGGGATGGGGTAGGGACTGATAAAGCAGATTGAGAGGAGGCTTACTGTGTGGGGAGTGGGGGGAGGGCTTAGCTGCTCTCAGTAGAGCCTGTGACTCCCTGGGCTGCACCACTGGTCCAGGGGTTTCTCTAGTGACAAACCTGCCTTTGGTTCATGGGTACTTTTGCTGAGATAATCAGAGCTCCTGATTTCTAAAGGAGAGTGGAACTTGCCTGAAAATCTCATCCTAAATCTGTAGTTTGGTTCTGGAAGGCTGTAGGATGGTCTGTGCAGAGAAAGAAGTCAAAATGCTTTAATTTCTGTGCCATGATGGTTCATGTAACTGGAGTGTCACTGTCCCCCTTTCCTCATTTGTGATGAGGACTCTTACACTGAGCCCTGGGTGAGTTACAGGAGGTGCTGTACCAATACCTCTGTGTACTTGATGGGGTTAGTCTGCTCCTGCAGTCTTGTTGTGTCTTCTTTTTCCCAAGCAACACAGCCTGAAAACCTGGATTTTTCTGAAAATCTCTTCCAGAAGTATCTTTTTCGGACAAGACATTATTCCTTTTGGGTAAATAAAACCTGGTAACTGCAGTTTATGAAGGAGAGAGCTGGATTTGCTCAAGAGACACTATGTTCCCTGGAAAGGAAGAAGTTTTATGCAGAACTGTGATTCACATTAATCACATGATTGCAGTGGCAGGATGGAAAAACCTTTTGAGTTTCAGCTGGGCAAGGACCCAGTTGTCTACTGAGAGCACCTTGAAATGATGGACTTCAGCAAGGGCAGTATCCCAGGGAGGTTGCCTTTCCCTGAGCTGTAGTAGAATTATAGAATCCTTAAGGTTGGAAAAGTCCCCAAAGATCATCTAGTCCAACTGTCCCCCTACCACTTATATTCCTTACAAAACCATATCCCTAAGTACCTCACCCAACCTTTCCTTAAACACCCTGAGGGATGATGACTCCACCACCTCCCTGGGCAACCAATTCCAGTGCCTGACCACTCTTTCTGAGAAGAAACTTCTCTTCATTTCCAACCTGAACCTCCCCTGGCACAACTTGCAGCCACAGTACTTACTCCAAGCAAGCAGAAGGGCAGATGCTGCAGCGAGGTTGGAGTTACTGGTTGTTTCATACTTTGTGCTATGAATTCAGTGCTTCTTGCATTCTGCTGAATCACCCCTTGCCAGGGGGTTGTTATGTGAGACCTTTAGACCTGCTGTTTTGAAGAGAGGGGCTTGTTCTGCATGCACAGACTGGGACATCAGTGATGCTGGAGCTCTTGATTAACAAGAAAGGTTTTGGGGCTCTGTGACCCATGTAATTTGAACCTGGGAAGTCCTTCAGGGACTGTAGGATCCATTCATAGCCTTTCTGAATTTTACACTAAATAAATCCATGCTGAGTGGAACACAGGGATCTCTCCCCAGCTTTTGGCATGCACAAGTTGCTTTGGCTTGAGACCAATCTGCTTCACTGGCTGCTCCTGCTGAGCGACTGCTGAGGAAGTGAAACTCTTTGTGTTGGGGATGTGGTGACCCTGCACCAGCCAGATGCTTCTTCTTGCAGGAGTGACCTCTGTAGTTGTTCATGCTCCTTCAGATGTGTCTGCAGTTTAGAAATACTATTTCCTGAGTTGGGTTGATGCCTCTGCACAACTGAGGGGTGAAAAAGCTTCTAAAGATGTAGGAAAGTTCTGTAACACTCTGAGATTGGGAGATAACCATGAGCATTTAAATATAATTTTTTTTAATCTTGCTCCTATAAAACTGCTTAAAATATGTGGGGTTTTCTGTTGTTATTTCAGAATGTGGTTAGATGTAGCAAAGGAGAGTAGTGAATGTGCAGACACAAATCTGCCTCCTTGAAACCACTGTGTAGTGCAGCCCTCAGCTTGCTCTGCTGGGCCAGGAGGAAAGAGCTTTGCAAAGGAAGTAACAGAACATGAGGCAGTGTTGCTGAAAGGACAAAATTTAAACTTTTGTATCCTTAATTACAACCCTGCTGCCTTATAACATGGTTTCCCTTTTAAAACCTTGTAACAAGAAAATTGGGCACCCAGGGAGCCCCAAGGAAGGGGGAGGCAGTTTCAGAGAACACTCTTCTGGAGCCTTTGATATGTAAAGCTTCTCTTGTGTTTGGTTTTAACTATTTTACTTTACTTTTGCAGAAATTACCCAAGGTTCACCAAGAAGCCCATCAAGAAACTCACCCAAAAGTTCAGCCTTACACAGTGGGTGTAAGAGCAAGAATTTGGCCAGCCACCATCATTTCCAGAGCATTCCTGACTGCTTCCAGCATAGTCCTGTCACAGTCCTTTTTAATGTTTTGGTTTTGATGCTGAGGGACTCTGCTGGTTCTCCTTCTGCATTTAGAGTTGTTCTTAATTGTTGTGTTTTTAAATGGTTTGTATTTTCATAAGTTGCCTTATTATCTGTTTTTAAGGAGGTGAGGTGGAAGTGTGTGTCTGTTAGAAACATTTGGGCTGTTTGGGAAGCCCAATTTAAGTGGGATTTAATGTTCTGTGGAAGTAGCTTCTATGTTTTGCATCAGTGTTACCCCTTTGAACCAAAAACAGCCTCCTCAGGGAGCAGGTAACAGGTGTTGTTGGTGTTCAGGAGACAAGACCACGTGTTGGATGTGAGGATGTTACACAGTGATGGAAACTGGAAGACATCCTCTGAAGTGGAAAAGCTTTACTTGAACATACACCTTGTAATTACATCTCCTACAGTCATTTAGCTCCCTTTGAATAACATGAAGATTTTAAAAACACCTTGTGGCTGCTGTCCCCCTGTGTTTGCCAAAGACAAAGTTACATTAGTTTACTGTAAACTTAGGATCAGCTGCTGATTTGCCTGTTTTATGTTGTCTTGTTCTGTTGTTCTTTCTGCTCTTGAAACAAAAAGTTTGCCTCTTTCTTAATTTGTTGGTTTTTGGTTGTTTGGTTTGTTTTGGGGTTTTTTTGTGCCTTCATTTGTAACATTTTCTGTAAAAATGTCAGGATATTTGCACTTTATTTTATAAACATTTTGCACTGTTAGATGGAGTTTTCTGCTGTCTTACTGCGAGGCTCTCCCCTTCCACTTGCTTTCTTCACTGCCCAGAAGAGTGTGACCTTGTGTTTAAGCTGCACAGTCCCACAGTAACTCTTGGACTCAGCTGCCTCCATCTCCTTTCCTGACAGAGCAGAAAAACTCAGGATTTATAGGCACTGAAACTGAGGAAGAACTGTTCCTGAGGGCATATAGCAACAGGAGGAGAGGTGATTGTTTAAAACTATAAAAGGGGAGATTTAGGTTGGATATTAGGAAAAAGTTCTTCACTCTGAGAGTGGTAAATCACTGGCCCAGGTTGCCCAGAGAGGTGGTGGAGGCCCCATCCCTGGAGACATTCAAGGTCAGGCTTGGTGGGGCTCTGAGCAACCTGATCTGGTAAGATGTCCATGCTCACTGCAAGGGTGGGACTAGATGGGCTTTGAAAATCCCCTCCCACCTAACACTTTCTATGGTTCTATGATTATTTGGAGGCTTAGTAAAACAGAGAGGTTGATCTTCTGCAAAAAGCTTTTCACAGGGGTGCTAGTGGGGCCTGTGCAGCCCTGAAGGACTCTTCAGCCATTTATAGGTGGAATTCAGAGGTCAGATTAGGTTTATTCATGGAGGAAATTGTACTGTGCTTTTATTAGAGCAATTGGTATTTTTGGAGACACTTTTGGCTGCAGTGATTTTACAGGAATCAAGTTAGTACAGCACTAATGTTTTTCATCATTGTGGTTCATATATTTTATTCTTTTGCCCTTCTGTAGCACCTTTCTGGTCTGGAGTGGGACAAGAGGAAGTGGCTTTAAAAAATGAGTAAAGTTTGTCACTGTCCTAGATGTGCAGTGACTGAGGCACAGAGAATTGAAGTCATTTGTCTAAAAGATAAGCTGTGAAGCTTGGAACAGAGCCTGGAATTGCCTGGCTACACTAACTCCTAGGTAATACTGCCTGTGCTAATGGAGTAACCCCTGTAACAGCAATTATGGGCTGGGGGATATCTCTTTTTTTTTTTTTTTCTGATGGGCTGTGTGTGCCCAGTGTCAGGGCTTTGTGTCAGTAACTGATCTTTGCCAGTAAATAACACACTCCTAATGCCAGCATAGCCTCTCCTGTGGCTTCTGCCACTGTAAATTTTGCTCTCAGGGAGCCTGGTGTGGGAAAAGAAGGTGAGATCCATTGGCAGCCATTGATGAATGGTGGTGAATTATTAGCATGTGGTGGCTGTTGTCTTTTAAACCACTGAATCCTGTGTATTAAATTGAAGAGACTTCTTTGGAAAATGAGTCCTGAGGGCATTACCTGTGCTGTCCAGATTGTTGTGGTATCTGGAAAGTCTGTCTAACATAACAAAGCAGCTTGCTTCAAACCTCCTTGTTCCAGGCACTTTAAGAAGACAAGAGGGGCAGCAGAAGGCTGACTGCAGAGCCTATTCCCACCCTCTCCTTGCAAAAGCAGACTAGTTTGCCTGCTGGAGGCTTTATCTGATACTAAAATGCTATCAGACTGCCTCTTGAGGGCCCAGAAGTAACACAGTCCTGGCAGCAGATGTTCTGCTCACGTTGTGCTGGGATAGCGAAGCTCCATCTCAACCAGTGATCGACAGTCGCTGCTGGGCAGTGGTGGAGCAGGAACAGAGCAGTAGGAAGACCACAGGCAATCTGCTCCCTTTACTGTGTGTGTGACGAGGTGTTGCCTTTTATGGGTTCAGAAATTTTGATCCTAGCTGTCCTGATTTCAATATCTATTTCTTGATGAGATTTTTAAGGAGCAATGCATGACAGGATGTTATTTATATTAGCAGGGGTTGGTTCAGCCACGCTGAGAAGATGAAATGCTTCTGAGCAGACAGCACCTTCCCATGACAGCAAGATGATAGTGTCTGGATGTGTGCTGTGTGTAAGACCAGCTTTCCTGTGCTGGAAGACCTCTGACAGAACTGAGTACATCTGCCTGAATGTGTGTGTTGAGGCTTTTATCAATGTAAATCTCTCATGTGAATGAATGTTGCTGCCATGGAGCAACTCTGTGCTTTGAAAAGGCTTTGCTGGCCAGCCTTACTGCAAGGACACTGCAAGGGGAAGGAGAGACTGTGTATTTGTGGAAGGACATACTCTGTGTTTGCTGCTAGAGCATAGCCAAGGCCTCTCTCTCTGAGGTTTGTTGTAGTAGAATCCAGCAACATCAGATAAGACTGGAAGAATCTTTTGTGCAAACCCTGCTTGAGCTCTTTGAGACGTCTGACAATTAAAAATTTAATAACATTCATCACTTGTACTGCAGCAGCAGCAGCTATAAAACAATGAGACTGAAAGTAAACCACTGTGTGGCTTCTTCTGCCATTCTTCTCTCAAAAGCTTCTCTCTTCAACTCTTCCCTACTTCTGCCCTGTAAGGCAGTTCTGGAAAGGAGAAAACATTAAGCCCCGAGATCTAAAACAAAAGTGGGAGCTGGTAATATTTGATCTGAGAGGCTGTCTAGTACTACACTGCTTCATCCTCTGCAAAGCAGGTCTGGATGCTATAATAGGGTATATTTAGCAGTTGGTGGCACTGAGTGTGAGGTGTTTTGTCAGCTAAAAAGGACAGCAATGTGCTGGAAAGTGTCAAATGGCATCGTGGGGCTATGTCATTATTGCCACTCAATGACTCCGCATCCAATGTGCTCAGCTTGCCAGCAGAAAGCTGCCTTTCCTGGCTGCCAACTTTGCTGACTCCATCTGGGAGCTAAAATTCAAGCTGTGTCTTTCCTGGCTCTGTTGCTAATAATAAAGATTCTTCATTTGGAACTTAGTTAAACAAAATTGATGCTGGTGCATGAGCTGAAAGAGAATCCAGCTTGCTTTCCTTGAGACGTGTGGGCTAATGCACTGACAAGTAAGAACATCATCATCTTAATCTATAAGGTCATCAGAGGATTTAATAGACAGAGGGTTTGTGGAGGAAACAGGAGATATTTTAGTAGAACAAGCATGTTGATCATACAGCTTTTGAACAAATGCTAGAAAGCTGATTGAATTTGGTCAGCCAGGCTTCTGCTTCCAGGCTGGCCAGTAATAGCTCATTAGGAGCTCATGTTGTTAGGAGGCTTTTCTGCAAATCTGGGGAAATTACATTTGGTATAACATATGGTATAATCTTCAACTCTCTCCTTGGGAAGTGAAGTCTGACTACTCAGTCAATGAATTGCCATATTTTTATCAGCAAAATGGATGTGCAGCCCTGACTTACACCTTTGAGTGATGCAACCTTTAACGTCTTTGGCAAATACTGGCATCAGCAGTCTGTTCCTCTCCATTTACATCTCCTCCACAAAGCTGTTACCAGCTGAGATTATACTAACACTTTCTCTCGTGTAGGTGTTTCCCCCTCTGATGCTATTGAACTGTCAGGGAATAAAATGCCTAATGTTCTCATTTTCCTCCGAGGAGACCGAGAAGGGAGCTGGTGCTGCTGCTTGTCGTACAGGGGGAGGTGGTGAGCAGCGCCTGGCGCTGGGTGTTGTGAGTTGGAAGGACGTGCTGAGCGGGATTGTTTGCTGCACACCGCCTCCCGCGGCTCCGTTTCACTAAACTCGTGGGGGAGGAATATATTGGCTAAATTGTGCTTGTAGGCATAATATTACAGTGCTTGAAGGGATGAAGGCAAGTGATGCTTAACTTCAAACACGCTGTGGATATTGGCAAAGGGTTCTGCTTTCAGCCTCGTGCTCCTCCTTGTGCCCATCATCTCTGCTTGGTTGAGTCTTGGAGGTGATCAGGATTGGGCCCCCGGGCGGCGGCGAGCGGAAGGCTGCTCGCCTTTGCTTTTGAGGTCAGTGGGGAGCTGGTTCCTACAGGGTTACCAGGAGTTCCTGCTGTGCCAGCCCACTCCCACTGCTGATTCTCAGTACTGGCTGAAACCTCCCTTCCTTGCCTCCTGCTTCCAGGAGCAGCCATGGAATCACAGAACGCTTTGGGTTGGGAGGGACCTCAAAGATCATCTAGTCCCAACCCCCTGCCATGAGCAGGGACACCTTCACTAGCCCAGGGTGCCCCAAGCCCCATCCAACCTGGCCTTGAACACTGCCAGGGATCCAGGGGCTTCCAGAGCCTCTCTGGGCACCCTGTGCCAGGGCCTCCCCACCCTCAGAGGGAAGAATTTCTTCCTCAGGTCTGATCTAACCCTGCCCTCTTCCAGCTTGAAGCCATTGCCCCTTGTCCTGTCCCTGCCCTCCCTGGGGAACAGTCCCTCTCCCCCTTCCCTGTAGGACCCTTTAAGTAACAGTAGACAGGAATATGTGAGGAAATGCTGGTGGCCTCTCTGAGGTGCCTTCTGTGGCCCAGCAAGACTTTCCTCAGCAAGGTATTGTGGGTTTTTTTTGGTCTTGATCTCTTCTGTGTATAGACTGTGAAACACCTCAGGAGTATTTTTGACAAGTGTTGACAAGAGTAAGATACCTGAGGCTTGAAGTCAGGCCCGGAGCTTTAATGGTGTCTGACTCTCATGGGTTACAGTGGAAGTTGATACCCAAAGAGCAGTTAAAGCTCTGATGGTTATGAGTCTCAGAAAAGAAGGATCTTAAAGAACTTTCTCCTCCAGTGATGGGAAACACCTTTTCCTAAACTCTGGACTTAGTACATCAGTTCTTAGTTGCTGAAAACACTTCCTTTAAGAGAATAACTTGAGTTGGATAGCTTGGAGTTCTTTCTTTTCACTAACAGCACTATTACTTTATCTGCAAAGCCTACAGTTACAGGACATAATAACCCTTGTACCTCCTGCCATGTTACAGTGCAGCTACTTAACTCCAAGCAAACACTGGTGCTTTACATTTAATTCCTCTTTTCTACCAAAGAAGGAAGGAGCACGTCTCTTAGGAAAGAAATAGTTGGAACCTGTCACTAGGGAACAACAGTTCCTGTAAAAAAAAAAAAAAAAAAGGTGGGGGTGGGGTGGGGGGGGGATCTGAATTCCCAGGGACAACTGTCTTTAAAAACAGGCATGCAACATCCCATCCCCAAACCTGCCAGCTTACCAGGCTGCCTTCCCTCACTAGCAGGTTCTGAGGGCTGCTTGCTGGGCTGGCTGCTCTAGGATTACCAGAGCATCTCCCTTTATTGTGCTGCACATGCTGCACCATCTGTCTGAAATCTCCCTTTACAGGGGTATGGATTCCAAAGACATTTCTGTCTTAGGAGGTAGCAGGAGTGTCTGAAGAATCTTTCTTGGTATGGCTACTTTTGTTGCAGGGTTTTTTCCTCCCTGGTCCAGCAGCCAGAGTGAACTCTGGTGACACTTTCTGGTTTGCTGCACCCAGACATGGAGAAAACATTTTACCTTGTAGTCCCTGGGAAATACAGAGAAAGACCCCCAGTTCTACTGTGTGCAGCCTGCCTGAAGCAGGCAGAGAGGAAATATTACTAAATCCAGCCATTACAAGGACACAAGGTATGACTTTAGTTCTTTTATTGTACATTATAAAATGTTTATTGCTCTGTCTGTATCAGAGGTGTTGACCTCTCCTTCTTGGTGATGGAGGAGTGTGTTCTGGCAAAGGATCCACAGAAGAGATCTTTGGGGTTGGCCTGCCTTCTGGAACTGGCACCAGGGAAGCCCCTTCTTCTTCACCTACACATCTTCCAAGTGGACTTCCTAGTGCCTTTCTCCTGAACCAACTGTTTTGGAAAGGCTGCTGGTAGTGGAAGAGGAGAGAGAGCCCAACTCCATTACTGTCAGCCCCTTTCTTTGCAGGGCCCTTCAAACCCAGCTCGTCTGCGTGCAGGATGGTTGTACCGAGATCCAAACCCTACTCAGGCCAACCTGTCTTGGTTTCTGATGGAACAAGTAGGATCTTGCCTCATCCCCTAGTGCATATGGAGTGGTTCTTGTGGAGTAATTAAATAAATACAGATACCCCATGGCACATCACAAAGAGTAAATCTTTTCCACATCATGGACTTGCATCTCCCAGCTTCCAGAGCACCAGCAATCCCAGGGATCCTGTCGGTTTACCAACATCAAGCACTTAGAGAGGAGAAATCCAAGGCCTTTTCCATTCATCATCATCCTTCTTGTGGAGGGCTGCCTCCAGCAGACACCTGGCATTCCAGCACCCCATATCAGTGCAGACAGTACCTGTAAGGAGACCCAGACCTTCCCACAGGAACCCTACAAAACAATTTAAGAACTTAAGCCCTCAGAGAAAGGTCCCTTAGGCAAGAGCCTTTCATGATAAATAGCTATTGCCAACAGAGACCTTGCATAGCAACCAGTATCACGAGTTTTTTCTTTTTTTTTCTTTTTTTTCTTTTTTTGCTGACTGGCTACATTTGTATGGACCTTTTCTCACGCTGGCAGTGAACTAAGGCCCAGCTGAAAAGATTATGAAGAAAATGGTTGAAATTATCCTGGAAGCTAAATAAGAGCTTCTGGTGTCCCCTCCTATTGGTCTGTGCCTCGGTGTTGGCCGTGCCCCGGTTATCTGAGATGAAGAGCACCAGTGTGGGAGAGAGACAGCAGCGGTGGAAACGAGCCGCAGCCTAACCGGAGAACAACCGGGGAAGTTCTCGCAGTGGGAATGGAAACTGGGATATGCCTTTTTGTTTGTTTTAAAAACCCACCTGCAAGGCATGTTGCACAACACACATCCATGGAACAAAAGCAAACCAAGAGCCTGCACCAGCCCAAGTGTGGTTGCTAGTCGTGTCTGCGATGAGCTTTCCTCCTTTCTTGCATGGAGACGAGTGACAATGACGGATGCCTGAGCTCAGGTTAGTACTGTCAAGATGTGTGGTGTTGGTGAGACAAAATAAAGATACAACAAAACCTTGTTATGTTTCCAAAGACAGGAAAATTGTTCCAGAAGGCGGAGTGTGAGGGTGGTGTGAGAAGTTGCTCCAGCGCAGGTGATTCACGAGTCCGGTACAGGATCACCAGCAGCACCTCAGCGATGCTTTTCCATCGGAATTGTTTGGATTTCAGGGTTGGGTTTGGTTGTTTTTATTTTGCAGGATTTTTCTTTCTGGCCAGATGTTTTGCTGAACACAGACAGGGAGGTGTGTGTCACAAAGTGACAATCACTAGGTCTCTTTCCAAATTGCTCTGACAATATTTCACCTCCCTAGTCATCAAGGCTCAGAGGCAGAAAGTGAGAGTGAGGAATGGAGTCCATCGATCAGATGGCAGGCTGTCACGCTTCAATGATATTCACTGAGGGCTTGTTTTTTGGAAACTAGAAGAGAGGACAAAGGAAGAAAGGATGTGTAGGAATTTCTAGAGAGAGGACGAAAAAACCCACATCAGAGATCAGTGCAGAGCACTGGTCAGGTTTTGTTTTGGTAAAATCTCTTGTTCCCAAGAGAGTGAAATTCATAGAATCATAAACGTGCTTTGAAATAGTTTGGTATAAATTACAGGCTCGAGCCTGTTTGCATTCTGCACATGGCACCTTTAACTTGTGTCTTACCAGCTGTGTGCTCATCAGCTCCACAGCTGACTGGGAGGGTAATATCCCCTTTACCTTCAACCTAAGGGCTGCCGTGGGGGGTAAGGACCCAGGAGCTCAGGGACTGCAGCATCCCTCAGCACGTTTTTCTTCCAGAGATGTTCCCATATTTCAGACTAAGGGATGGAAATCTGTTTCCCNGAGCCGGGTGTCCTGATGTGACTGGGAGGCTCAGACGACTAACAAAGCTGTGGTACCAGCATGCATGGATGTGAAGGGGGGGTGTGTATCCTTCCTGCAACCTGACACGATGTTTAAGGGGTAATTTAGCTGAGGCCCAGCTGGCAGTTGATTGTCTGCCCCCTCCCCCGCTGCGTGCCAGCAGCATCTCACCTTGCTGCGGAGGAGCCCTCCGCTCTGGTGCTCGGGAGTGCTGTTCTCCGAGGCGCTCTTGGCTTTCTCCTTGCTGTTATTTGGCTCATTATCTTTGATGATATCGTACTGTCTGCAAAACAGGGCGATCACCCCTAGCAGGAAAAAGCATTAGTGATCACACAAATGAGCTCAGCCCCTGGAGCTTGCAGAGATCAGAGATCCCTTGCTTGCCAGCTGCCTTTGTGCCTTCTGGTAGGGATATCAGCAGCAATCACAATTGTTCCTAAGGATCATTTTCTAGCCCAGCTAGTCACCCTCTGGCTGCTTCCTTCTTGATGCCTAATTTTGAGCAAAGCTAGTTAGACAGAAGGACAGAAGATTAATTATATTTCAACTTCCCTCTCATTAAGTGGGACAAATGGTTTAAGCCCTAGGTTTGGATAGCAATCAACATGTAACCACGAGATCTTTGCTTTGTGAACACGGGAGCTCCTGGCATTTCTGAGGAGTGACAGTGGCCTTTCTCCTCTGGGGTGGAGAGAAGGAGCTGGAGCTGGCAGATGAGCAGCAGGTACTGTACCTGCCTGCATGTGACACAGGGCAGCAGGGCCTTTCCAGCAGCAGGATGACATCTGCAAATATGCAACAGTGACAGCAGCAGAAGCTGCCAGTGGAAATTTCCTTCCACACACACAGGCACATGAAAAGCAGGGGCAACCATGGCATGTAAGAAGGCTGTAGATGTCTTTCTCAGAAACTTTTTTGTAACATTTTGATCAAATAACTTCTCTGCCTGTAGATTCCAAACACACAGGTTGAGTGGACCCAAGCAGATGCTGCTTCTGCCTTCCAGCTCTCCTAATAGGAAAAATATGTAAGAGCATTCATCAGATCTTCACAAACTGCTTTCTAAAGCGAGGTGATGTTGTGGCAGCTGCCCCCAGACCTTGCTGATAATCACAGTGGTCCAAACTCCTCCTTGCGTATGCGAACAAATGGCTGGTCCTGGGAGGACAGGTGAACATCTGCCACCATCGCACCTTCTGTCATCTCTGATGGTAAAACTGAGGCTCAGAGAAGCAAAAGTGCTGTGAATGATACCAGAAATGCAGACAGCACTAGAGCTTGGGTCTTGTCTCAGTTCAGCCCTGGGCACAGAGCGGTTCCAGATAGTGTCTGCTAAAACATTGTCACATGTTCGGGTTGTGGCCAGGTTGAGAGCTGAAAAATGGTGTTTGTATATTGAGACTTTGGAAAGAACCCACCTGACATAGAGAGATTTCACCCCATGCACACTTTCATTTTTAAATGTAAGTCAGTCATCTGTCTGGAAGGGAAATTGTGGTACTGGCAAATTCTTTGTTCAGACACTGATCTGAGTTTTAGATTATGCTGCAGTTGGGAGACGAATCAGTCGCTCAGTCACTTCATGTAATTATTCCTGATTGTTTTTACTGGCAGGGCATTTAAATTTGAATGCACACAGCTAAAACTTGACATAAATCCTGGAAAGATAATGGGCTGGAGGGTTTGGAAACATTTAAATTTAGTTTAGGTTTTCATTTGATAATCATCTTTAGCTATAATTGCTGTCCAGTCTCTGGAGAGGCAAATAACACATGATAAACTCAGAACTTTCCAGGATAAAAGAAACACTGTATGTGGATCTGATTCAGTGTCACCTGGATTCACTTGGAAATGCTGCACAAAACAGGACAGAGTTCAGTCCTCCAATCCCCTCTTTTGTGTCAGATCTCAGAGCAGTGACTGGTTTCCTCTCTCCAGTGGTACCTCAGCAGATTCTAGGATAAATGGGCCAAATCCTCTGTTGGAGTAAACTGATGTGACCCCCATCAATACAGGATTATTGCTGTTTACAGCAGCAGAGATGACAGACCGCTGTCTTTAAAGAACATAACGGAAACTCTGAGCATTGAAGTCGTCCCCCCCTCAGTGCTATTGTGGTGGGTTTCTCTTCCAACTGAGGAATCTCTCTGTGACAGTTTACACCCTCTGTGTGTGGAAAAGTGCTTTGCCTGGGACAAAAGGACTCGAGTTGCTGTCTTTTATGGATCACAGATTCACCAGAGTTTTAATTTCCTGGCCTGCCCATTTCCATGGGTCACCTGAGCCATTTCCCATTAGGCAACACGCTCTGTGGCTCGCAGGGGACAAACGTCGTTTCATTAATGTTTCACGTTGCGGCGGGAGCAGCTGCTGACTGGCAGCTGGGGGAGGCTGGGAGTCTCAGGAGAAAAAAAAACCATGTACAAACTTTATTTCCCAATTAAGTCACATGTGTCATTTCCAAACTGAACAAGCTGAAGGGCCGGTTGCAGCCACTTCAGTCCTGTAAGGTGACGGAGTGGTAACTGGAGGCATTTTCCTCTCCCCATCTGCTGGTTTAGAACGTGGGCACGTGATCTGCCCTCGGTAGGATTTGCTATAAGCTCTATTGAGCCATGGCCCCCAAACTCCTGTCAGGAATCTCTTGGTTCTCTTTGGAAGTTTAATGTCTCTATTTGTATCTATCACAAAAATCTTCACATTGAAGGAGTGTGTTTATCTTGTTCTCTCTGAGACTGCGCTGCTGTGTGTGCCCAGCTATGCCCATCACATCCCAGCCCGCGCAGCCCTGGGATGGCTTTACCGCACCTCCGGCTGCTCTCAGTTGCAGCTGGTGTGTGGTCATGCTTAAAAACCCCTATCCCATAATACCCATCAAGTAGCAGAGCCTCTGCTTGAATTATGAGTATCAGTGGCTGCAAGCTGTAAGGAGGAGCAGGGTGGAAATGAAGAAAATTACCCAAACTGTGTCTCTAGAGCACCCTCCTGGAGCGCAGCTTTCAGCTAACCCCAGTCCTTCCTCCTCCCGTGATGACTTCGCCTTCCTTTCAGTTAATAGGCTTTTGCAGATGTCCCTCTATTAACATTCTTTGCATGTTAATAGTGGATGTGTTTAGGGACCATTTGTTCTTTCAATGTTTTTTGTTATTTGAATTGTTTTTAAGTGGGTTTTAGCATATATATATATATATAATAGCGGATGTTGAGAGTGAGAGACTCTTAATTTTCTTAATATTGAGAGTGAGACTCTTAAAGTTCTGTTTTGCAGAAGAGTTGGAGCTCTATAATAGCCACATAATTAGTGACCTGTATCATTTGAAGGGCTGGAGTCATCCTGTTGGGTGGCTGAAAGCATTTATCATTAGCACATTCTGGAAAGATTGAGATTACAGGATTAGCCATGAGGAATAAGGCAATTGGGTCCATTATCTACTTCCTTCTGGACCAGATCAGACCACTGATCAGCCCACCGGATCACACCCCAGTGCTTTCAGCACTGCCCAGCTCATGGAGCTGCAGAGGGAACTGAGATGCCTTAGAGCTGAACAGACAATGCTTGTGGTGGGAGGAAGGGTTTCTTCTCAGGTCTTACATGGTTAAACATGCAAACCAAGCAAGCCAGCAGACCCTGGGGACATTACATGACAGAGAGACTGAACTGACCTGCCCACATAAACAACACCACCACAATGATGAGAATCTCCCCCGCTCGCAGCTGTTGGTTTTTCTTCTCCATCTCCTTCATTGTCACCTCATCTGCACAAGGGGAAAGAGAGATGGTGAAACCTCACCGCACGCCTCGGGCTGCTGCCGGTCTGTCAGCGCCCCGGGCTCGGATCCGTCAGGGTCAAAGCAAGCAGGGAGAGAGTCCTCACCCACAGGTCATGCAAGCAGCATGAGCTGCACTTTGAACTTGCAGAGCATCGGCTGCTCTGCAGCAACTGCCCCTGGCAACGTGCAGGAGATGGGGTGGAGACAGGAGCACCAGGGAGCTACCGCAGAGGAGCTGCCGTGGGGTAAGTCTACACGTTACCTGGCCCCATGGCAGCTCACCCTGCTCTGTCTCTGGTCTGTGTTGGTGCCGTCTGTGCCTGTCACAAAGCCTTGCATGCTTCAGCAGTTCCTCTCCCCGCTCTGTGTGGAGCCTGGCATGGTATTTTTCAGCGGAGCCATGGGATTCAGAAACGAGCGGAGCCTTTTTTCACGGAGCGTAATGCGCCTCCTTGGCTTCCAAGCACTAAGCAGATTACAGTTCAGGCCTCCAGGGAGGGAAGCAGCGCTCCTCTTAGTGCTTTCAGATGAACAGAGATTCAGTATTTACAGACACCGAATCATTTTAGCAGAAAGAGTCAAGAACTCACAACATCCTCGGAGCCAACGGCCAAAAGCCCTGCGCCAGGCTGTGTCCTGGGTGAGGCAGGCAGTCACCCTTCGCATCCCACAGCCCTCGACTCCCTAAGCCCTGTTTGTAGCAGAGGTTCTAGCTGACAGGAAACCTCGACAATCTGCATTGCCTTAAGAAGGTGCTGCCAGTGAGGAAATGCCTGATTTCCTCCACTGAGATACCGAAAACCCCTCGGGACATCATCCTGGACAACTTGCTCTAGTGGGGTGAGGGTTTGAACTAGGTGACCTAAAAGGTCCCTTCCAACCTCAGCTTTCTGCAGTTCTCTTATTTGGGAGGAATATTTGCAATGGAAGAGGAGTGGTGGTGTCTGGGAACATTTCTCCCAGCTGTCCTTGAATCCAAGCACAGGAGATTCAGTGATTCCCCCCAAGTGCCCAGTGACTATTTCCACATCAGTTCATGGCCTGCTCAGGAGTTTCTCCCGGCATTCTCCCCTCACAAGGCTGCTGGACACACAGCTCCAAGTCTGGAAGCCTCCTCCTCACTTTACATGTTAAATCTCACCTGAAGTGGGAGAAACGAACAGCCACCTTTTAGCAGCTGTCACTCTGTGCACCAGTCAGCCTTGTCTGCTGGGTACACTGGGAGCATCCTGTTTGTCTGTGTGGGGCTGGCAGAGGGCACTCAGCCCTGTGTTAAGACCCAGCTGTTCTCATTGCACGGGGTGCTGCTTCCTTCTCTGCAGAGCCCTACGCTGCCTGGGCGTCCCAGGGGCCACACAGGAACTCACCCACACTTGCCTTTATTTTTAGAGGCTAGTTTCTCAGCTTCCCTGGGGGTCTTGAAGAGGACTGGCTCACTGGCAGGGCTCTGGCCTTGGATGCTGATGGACTGGACATGCACAATGTACTCAGTGTCCTCCTCTAGGTCCCAGAGGGCACAGGAGCGGGTGGTGGTGTTCACCTCCTGGATGAAGCGCAGCATCCGCACGTCCTTCTTCTGGAAGCCGAGAGAGGAGAGCACAGAGTGGTGGAGAGGCCTCCTGTGTGCACTGCTGTCATCTAAGTCCACTGCTTCCTGCCCTGTCCACCCTGGACACGGAGACCGTCGGGCCCTTTCCTCTCTGCAGCTACCAACATGTGAAGCGCCGCTGCAAAGAGGACGGGAAGCCAAGTCCCCTCCCAGACCACGAGGGACAGGACGAGAAGGAATGGGCTTAAAAGGCAGCAAGAGAATCTGGAAACTCAGGGGACCTGGGGTGAAGATGAGCACGACTGAAACTGGGTAACTGATGGCACCGTACCTGTTGGGAAATTGCAAATCCAATGACAACTTCATCTTCCAGAACATCCCAGGTCACGACGGCTGAGTTGGCTTTCAGGTGTCTGACCGTGACATTGACCGGAGCCGACGGGCTGTCTGCAAGGAGGGAGAGCAGAGCCTTGACTGAGGAAAAGTCACAGCCTCGGGCAGGAGGAACGGCAAGGGAGCAGGGATGGACTTTGTTCATGATGTTCCCAGCTGTGGTTCGGGGTATGAGACCCAGGAATTCCAGATATTCCATGTCCTGATCACTGAGGACATCTCTGCTGAGAGCACGAGTTGTGTTAGACCTCCATGAAATACCTGACCCATGGAAACAGTTTCGTTCCACAGCAGCAGACCACCGAGCAGCCCGTTCCCCTCCTCCTCCCCAGCCACATCCCATGTTTTCTCTGCTGTTTCCTATCGTGGTCTGACAGTGACAGCTGGAAGGAAACACAAAATCTGCCTTGGAAGTATGAAAACGGAATGTGCTGACGAGCACTCTGGAGGTCTGAAATTCAGGAGTAGTAAATGGGAGTGGCATGTGGTTTTTTTTGCTTTTCCCTGTTAGTTTGACAGGAAAAATTCCACACCATTCTGTGGCTGATGAGCTGTCACTCCAACAGTCAGATAGACATCCACCAGCCCTCTGGTTACAGCTAACAGGGCAGAACATGGTGGGCCACTGTCATGGGCAAAGCCATGAAAGCAGACAGAGGCTCCGTGTTTATCTGCTGTTCCCAAGCCCAGAGCTCCATCTGACTTTCCAGCTGTGGGGTGGATCTGTGGAGCTGCCAGCCTTGCCAAGGCGAACTGGGCTATACTGGACCAGCTGGGCTCCTGCACACCCTTGCCAGGATCTCCTTCCCAAGGGAGATGCTCAGCCTGGGCATCCTGGGGAAGGTTTTACCTTGGAGGCTTGTCACAATCCTTCCAGTTCTCTGTGCAGAAGGTGGGACTCCTGTTCCCTCTCCAGCCTGTGCCCCGGAAACAGAGGCACTAAATACTAATGAGGCTGCCAGGACTTTTAATCTGGAGAAGAGGCTGAGGGGAGACCCTCTGGCTCTCTCCAAATCCCTGCAAGGAGGGTGCAGAGAGGTGGGGTCAGTCTCTTCTCTGGGGTAACAAGTGACAGGACAGAGGAAATGGTCACAAACTGCCCCAGGGGAGATTGAGGTTGGACACCAGAAGAATTTCCCCCCTGAAAGGGCTGTCAGGCGTTGGGACAGGCTGCCCAGGGCAGTGGTGGAGTCCCCATCCCTGGAGGGGTTGGAAAGGCCAAGAGATGAGGGGCTGAAGGACATGGTCTAGAGGTGGCCTAGGCAGGGTCAGGCTGGGCTTGGACTCCATGAGCTTAAAGGTCTCTCCCAACCCCAGGGATTCTGTGATTCTATGACTGACTATCCCCAGGAGGTCACCAGGGAGAAGAAAAGTCATTTTTCCTGACTCTCACCAAAGAACACTTGTATTGTTTCATAACCACTGCACAACTCTGTCCTTCTGGGGCAGGGGCTGAGGTCAGCATTGAAAGAAGGATGCATGTGCACGGCTCCAGTAACACATGTTGGTTTTATAGCTGGTCCCAGCCGCCTGCATGTGGCCGAAAATATTCTAGCTGTAGTGTCAGTGTCTCCTAACAACTGACTTCACTCCTGGTGAATGCTCCCTCGGGAGCAGAGAAAATAACAGGAGCACAGACTGCTCCAGCTGAAGGTCAGAGCCATGACCTTACTCCTGTCTCTCCTCCCCAAACACCACCCAGCACCTGGCCTTCGGCGCTCTCCTTCCTGACCCACGGGAGACCCACATCCACCAGGGAGCCCCTGGCGAACAGGATGCCTGGAGAAGCCGGTTGGGCTCAGGAGAGTCCTTCAGAGCAAAAAGATCACTGATAGTTGCATTTGGGACTTCAGGAGGAGGAGCAGCAAGTAATGGTGGTCTCCCGGATTTCATAGGGTGGAGGAAGGGTGTCCTTCCTCTCTGGAGTCAGTACTGACCCGCAGCACCCTTATCTCTCAAGGGATGGCCTTCATGAAGTGAAGCTGTGGTCTCCAGCCAGCTCTCAGAGAACAAACCCAGTTATCAACCTCTGCTGCAAGGACACGCTGAGCCAGGGAGATGGATCGAGATATGGATCCCCCTTCTCACCCTGAACACCAGTCCCTTCCGGAGTCAGCTCCCTGCTGGGACACAAGGAAGAGACATGGGTCTGCAGCTCCTCACCTTCCCCCGTGACTGAACCCGTGTGCCAACCAGAGCAGGGTCTAATTTTAGGAAGGGGCAGTCAGCAGATGGGAATGCGTGCGGGGAAGGTCTGTGAGTCATGCCTGATGAATTTGCTAGAACATGCGGAGGACATGACGGGGTTGAGAGACAGGAGACAAAACAGTCTCCAGCTGCAGCCAGGCACTTCGCCCTTCTCAAAGTACAGCTGTACAGTTAAATCCCGGCATCTTTGTCTTTCCTGGATATTTTTAGGACCTAATTTTTTATTTTTTTTTTTTAGGAGCCACCACTGTGTTACCCGGCTTAGACCGAGGAGAGCTTTGAAAAGAAATGGGTTAACCCTGCAGGAACAGAGTGTCAGGGAAAAAGCTGGGAAAAGGGAATGTACAACACACCCCACTTGGTGCTCGAGTCCCCTTGGAGATTTATGACCTTGAGGGAGGCACAGCATAAAAAGGCATCTTAAGTTTCCCGATGACCTAAAATGTGGGGGAGTTGGGAAGACTGCGCAGAGCTGGAGGAGAGAAACAACCTCTCTGGGAATTGGTGGGAGAGGTGGGAGGGCTGTGAGGCAGAAGAGAAGCGCTCAGCAAAGCCACAACCCAGGACTTGGTCCTGCAAAACAGGACTTGGAGTGTGGGCTGGGGGGAAAACAGCTGATCTGGATGGTCTGGTGCGCCCCAGAAACCCCCTGTGAGAGAGGTGGGTAGTTGAAGTCAAGAGATAACAGCAGTGAAATCTAGGCCGGGAGATCTGAGCGTGCCTTTCCTTTCACCAGCACAGAGTAGCTACACATAAATCAGTGGTGTCAAACCATTATAAAAGAGACATGAGAAGAGAATTAAGCACAGAGTTTGACAGAAATACAAAGGCAGGAAAATGAGTTTCCCGCTCCCAGAGCCGAGTGAATAATTTGGAACCAGAATTTTAATCCACGAGGATGCTTTTACTCCCTGCTCCCAGGAGACACAATGATGAGATCATGACTTTCTCAGATCTAATCATTGTTCCAAGATGTTCCACCTTGCTTTTGGCTCCCTGGGCCAGTCACAGCTCTTTGTGGTGCCAGCCCAGCTGAGGTCAGGGGAAGAAGCTGTAATCTCTGTTTCTCAGCTGGCTGTTGGGGGTCAGCATCTCTACCAGGGCTTTGAGGAGCCAAACCCAAATCTTTGGTTCCTTCTCAGAACGTGCTCAGCTCCTGCAAACTTTGACAGGGAAGTTCCTTTTGAGTCTTTCTCGTGCCTGATTTTTCCAGAGACACTGAGGACAGCACATTCCCTGCCTGGTCTGTGAGGGACCCATATGGTAGAGGATGTCTGGTTTGGCAGTTTAGCTTCATCCCAGCACAGAGGCTGCGATTCCTGCTGGAGCAAATCACACTTTGCAAACTGGCAGAGGGTCTGTTTGGCCAAACCTGAGTTTGAGCTGTGAGCTCAGATGAAAAGATACTCTCTCATCTCCCAGCCCCCTCTTGAAGCCTCAATTAATGAAGAGGAAATCATGATGATTTTTTTAAACACGAATGGCTGCTTCAAAACCCATCATGCTTCAACCACATCTTGTTTCCTTCCCACATCAGCCTCCACCCCTGGGTGTTCCAGCCCCAGCTGGGGCCCTTTTGGCAAGAGCAGGTCAGAGCCGCCTCCGCGCTGCAAGGAGGCATCAGCGGTGAAGATTACTCTTAATCCCCTCTTAATGCTGAGAACTCCTTCTAGCCTCTCATTAAACGCTTTGCTGGTTATTAATGGACTTTGGAGAGAGAGAAAAAAGAAAGAACAACCCCCACTTTACCACTTTGGGCTGATTCCTCCCCGGGATTTCATTGGTGCATGGAAGAGGAAACCACCCGCCTGCCTCGTATGTTGCCATCGCTGTCAGAGCTGTGGCGTGGACAGGGCAGAGAGGGAAAATGAGAGGCCAGAAGCTTTGAGTCCATCCCACCACTGTTGTCACCTGCAGTGGGGCAAACTGCCCATGGGGGTGGTGGGGTGAGCAAAGGGGGTGTATGAGGAGCCGGTGTGTCTCGCCTGGCACCTCTAGCATCAGGGAAGTCCTGAGGCCACAAAGACATCACTGGTTGCTGCTCAGAGCTCCTGGCTCCTCTGCCACGGTCCCTCCCCTTACTGGTGCATCTCTCTCTTTTGAGGCCAGCCTCAATTTGCATTTTCTGCTGTGAGCTCTTACAGTGGGGCTGTGTCTGAGAGTTGGCTTACTGTCTTTTGGCCACACAAGGGGAATCCTTGCCTAGAGTAAAAGAATGGATCTGAGTAAATATCAAACCCTTGGAGATCACCTCTGCCAGCCAAGCCCTGTGGTCAGGGTTGTGAATTGGAGCCTGTTCCTGGATTTATCTCCCCAGCCTCCCCCAAATCTTCTCCGTCTGAATTCACCCACCCTGCAAACTCCAGCTGCTTGGAAGTGCCCGGAGCGAAGTGCAGTTGCTTCCTCTGTAGTCAGGGCATTCTCCCCAGCTCACTTAACCCACAAGAAGCTCCTTTCCCGCTGTGACAGCCTCAGCTGCTTCACAGTCCCAGGGCATGGGCCAGCCAGCAGAGGCCCTGCCGAGGCTCTGAAGCAGCTCATTCAATGCTGTCCACCTCCAAACCATGTGCCCTTTCCTGCAGGAAGCAGGAGTGTCAGCCTTAAATCCCAGTAGCCCTTTGTTGCTGCACAGTGACCTTCCCTGAGGATGCAGGAGATGGAAGGACGTGACCCACAAGGATACAGAGCATCCCGTCAGGCTCCACAAAGTCCCGCTGCCCGTTCCCTGAGCGTGGCTACAAAAAGCCTTTCTTAGCCTTCCTCTGCTCTCCCAGTACAGCTCCCTGCCGTGGATAGAACTGCTTGTCAGTTTTCTGGGGTCTGTGGGAAGGGCTGGCACGCTGATCGCTTCCCCAAGGGTTTTAATGAAGGGACCCTGCCGAGGAGTGGGAGGGAGCAGAGCCCGTCCCGCTCCCGGCTGCGCGGCAAGCGGGGATGTTTGGAAAGACCAACCCGCGGCTCTTCAGTCAGGGAAGAGGCAATTATTTCCCACTGGCTGCCCACTCCCCTGTGCAAAAGGGATATTAATAGGCCAGACGCCTCCAAAGCCTCAGCCCTATCGCCGAGTCCTCAGCGAGTGGGTGTCCAGCTGGGCAGGTGGAAATGCTGCCGAGGAGGATGGAGACCTTCAGGGAGCACAGGGACACTCACTGTGTCCAGCCCAGCTACCAGGAGTTCCTTAGGGCAGGAGGAAGTGGGATTTCTACTTTGGAGAGTGTCCTGTGCTGCCAAACCTCAGATTCTGAGTCCTGAAACCAGGCAGGATTTGCTCGGGTCTCACCAAAGCCATGACTTGGGTGTTACTGCTGCCAACCCAGAGCCGAGTTATTGCTGTGGCACGTTTTATCCAGGACCTGAATGTCTGGGAAGGACTTGGGTGCCTTTTCTAGCTCCCTTCAGCCCACACCTATGTAACATTAGAGAAACAAGAGAGATTTGTCAGAGGCAGAAGGGTGAGTGAGCCCGGGAGCTGCCGGCCGGACACCAGCACCCTGACCTCTCCCAGGAGTTTGCTGGCTGGTCCCAATCCAGCTCTGCACACAGAGGCAGACACTTCACTGCTCAACACATTTCTGCTTTTAACAGGAATATACTTGACTCAGACCTTAATTTGGCTGCCAGGAACCATATAAACCAGGACAAATAAACAAATGCCCCAAGGATGAGGCTGTATCCAGTCACAGTGGATGGGTACCTCGCCATGAAAGCTGCTGTGGGATCCCGCCACGGGGCCTGGACATGGTTCGTGTGTGAGCACGTCCCTCGCTGGGAGGGATCTCCACTTTCCACATGTATGTTCCCAGCAGGAGACAGTGTTTGGAAGAGGATGGCACAGCCTTGGCTGCTCTGCACAGCAACATCCCTGGTGAGAGGCTGACACCGAGGTTAGAAACCTCCGTATTTCAATTAAATCTCTCCCACACTGAAAGCAGGAATCGATAAAGTGCTTACACCATCCATCAGCTGGCCAGGAATCTCCGTGGCCTCTGGGAGATGGGAAGGGGTCAGAGTGGGTCTGTTTGCCACCTCCAGGTAACTGTCAGACCAACAGCTGCTTTCTCGTGCATGCTGAGCCTCGTGCTCGCCTCTGGTTTGGATCCCCCCAGACTTCAGGTGAGCTCAGTTCCGCAGGAGGAGGGGAGATGCCGTATCCTGTGTGCCTGGAGAGATACTGCTTGGCAAAGAGCATCTGCAGGAGGTTGTCACCTCCACTTTGGTGTCCTTCACCCCAACCCTGGCAGCTGGTGGGGCTGTCTCAGGAGGGGAGAGTGGAGACCCACCTCAGAGGAAGAGGAGCCTGGTTTGCAGAGCAGCTCATGGTGCGAGAACACGCGGGAGAGGCACAAGGGCACCGGGCTGCTTCAAAGCTGAGCAGTGACTGGAATCCAGGTGGATTTGGCCCCTTTTTGAGCAGTGGAGGAGGAGGAGGAGGAGCAGTTCAGAGGATCTGTGGGAGGCTGAGAGCTGTGCTGGAAGGTGAAGCCTTCCCTCCTCTGGAGCAGGGTGCTGCTCTGTCCCCTCTGTCCCCCAGAAATGGACCTGGGGAGTTGCTCTACAGGCAGGTGCCTTGCAGAGATGCTGTTCACCATGGAAAGTCACAGGGATCCTGCCCTATTTTGGGGTCTTCCATCATCGTTACACAGGGTCATCCTGCTGCTCTTACAGCCCTTAGCAGCAGCCCAGCCCAGCTCACAGCACAGCTTCATTAGCTCTGCCTAATGAGAAGGGGGCTGCTGGCCCCTCAGACCATGTAACCTGTGCAGGGCAGGCTATCCCGCTGCCAGGGCAAGAGCTGTGGAAAAATTAAATTGGATTTCTGACTTGCAGACCACCCTGAATGTTTTCCCAGGGGCTCTGGAGCAGGCAGCAGTAGGAGAGTCAGAGGATTTCACCCACACAGCGCTGGCAGGATGCTGGTGGTTGTCAAAGAACGTTAGTGCAGAGGGTATTTCTCAACTACCTCGTCCTCCTGGCCCTGCCTCCCCTTGTTTATCTTGGCATCACCTCACCAAAAAAGGGTCTTGACTGGCCAAACCCCCCTTTGCAGGAGGGGGCCTGTGCTCTGCTGCTCACTCACCAGCCCTCACCACTACGTCAGCAGGGGGATTCACACTGGTCCTCTCAGGTCCTCTCCCAGGGACAGCAGCCTTCACCTCTCACAAGAGGCAGCGTTTCAAACCCACTTGCAGGTCTAGTGGGGAGGGGCTGCCAAGCCACCATCCCTGCTGGGGACAGTTTCCTCCCCACAGGCTTCCCCAGTAACCCTTGGCTTCTCCACCTGGGTGACCACACCGATGGGCAGGACTGGGGACAGAGAGCTGGTGGTGATGCTGCCACTACCTCTGTGTGACCTTGGAAAGATCACTCCATACCTTCATTCCTCTCTTCCCTCTCGGAAAAACAGGGAGAGTACAGGTTGGCCGCCTGGCCGGGATGCGTGGAGAGAACACCTCAACCCTTGGTGAAGGAGACCACGGAAAGAGGAGGCAGCAGGGGTGTGTGGCACAGCACCAAGGTCACACAGCGTTGTCAGTGCCGAGAACCTCCCGCCTCCCCGCCGCGTGCCGTGGCCCTGAGACAGGGCAGCTCTCCCTGTTTGCAGAGCTGCCCGGCTGGCAACGTGGCACGGACACCTTACGGCACAGAAACGCTGCCTGCAAGACAGGAGCAGGAGGCGGTTTTGGGCAGGGACACAACTCCATGTTTACTCTCAGGAGCTGGCTGAGGTGATTCAAGGATAAGGAAGAGCAGGGGAAGTGGCCTAGTTTACAGAAAACCGGGAGGGCTGTTACAATCGCAGGCGCTTCCATTGTGTTCTCCCCGTCGCTCCCTCCTTTTGGGGATGTTTCATTAATCTCCCCAGGATCTGTCAGTTGTGAAATGGCAACTTCAGAGTGCCAATATCTGGCCAAGGACACGTGTGTCAGGGCCGAAGGCATTCAGGGGGCTGCTGCAGCCCCAGCGCGGGCAGGACAGGGGTGAATGTTACTCCTGCTACTCCCGGGGCTGACTCGGGCACAGGAATTTCCACTCCCCGGAGTTCTGCGTCCCTGACAGTCTCCCCCAGCCTCCTGGAATGCAAGATATTCCTTCTGGCAATCGGTGTTTTGCAAATCAAAGCAGCTGTTCCACCGTGCAGCCGGCCTGAGGGAGACAAGCCGGGGAGGGGTGTCGTGACGGGGCGAGGGCTCCTCGCACCCACCGGCCCAGACGCGACACCCACGGCGTGGGGTGCTCGAGTGAAGGCTCATCCCGGCTGGGTGCAGGGGAGGAGAGTGGATTGGAACACGTCCTCTTTGCTCCCAAATTAAAGCTAACTCATGGACTTTGCCTTCCTGAAAGATTCCCCCAGTTCAGAGGACCCACACGGCTGGAAGGGGCCTGGTTTGGTGTGGCTGTGCCCTGGCGGAGGTGCTTGCTCTGGGGCAGTGGCGCCTCCTCGGGAGGTCGCAGGGCTCCCGGCTGGGCCTCGACAGCCCGGGCTGAGCAGGACCCAGCCAGGGGGATCGCCAAGGCAGTGGAGCAGATCCATGCTGGCACCTCGGTTCTACTTCAGCCCCGGGTGAGCTGCTGCTCTGGGGCAGGGGAACCTTTGGCTCTCTCCCATGCTCGGTGCTGGGCAGGGGTCTCTGTTCGCTCCTCCTGACCCCCCCGTTCTTACTCCCTACCAGCTTCCCCGGGCCAGCACTGGGACACAACCCAGGGAGGCTTTTGGGGTAGTGGGGGGTGATGGGTCGAGACTTTGGTGCTTCCCCGTCCCACCCCGGCGATGCCCCCGAACTCCGAACCCTGGGCGTGACCCTCTCCCACCCGTGAGCACCGAGGAGGGGGAGGGAAGGGGGCTCTCTCCGCCGAATCCCCCCCGGGCATCCCCTCCCCGGGGCTCGGCGGCCCTTACCTGCCTCCACCGGGCGCAGACCGGCGTAGCTGAAGCAGAGCAGGAGCGCGGCGC
>VXBZ01009875.1:63676-74966 GCA_013399135.1 Heliornis fulica | reverse complement strand
GGGGGCTTATTTCCCTTTTTCTGTACGTAAGAAACAGCAGCTCCCCGAGGTGAGGCTGGGAAGCCACCCAGAGATCAGCAAACAGAAGCCAGCGCGGACAGGAGCCTGCCCCGAGGGATGCAACGACAGCGCGTGTGCTCGGCTCATACCCGGGCTTCGATGCACTCCAGCTGGACGATCTCATCCAGCCTGCAGCCCTCAGCTTGGGCACAGTGGCTCAGGTGGGCACTTGGGCTCTCGGCACCTCTAGCTTTGGGGGTCTGGGGGCAGGCTGCCGCAGTCTGAGAGTGGGGGGAGTCGCACTCATCCGAGGTAATGTCTGGCACGTCGTCCGACTGGCTGTCGGAGCTCTCCAGGTCGCTCCGTATGCTCTCAGGTTGGGCCAGGGTGATGTCCCAGGTTTTGCTGGCAATGCAGTCCTTTTGCTCACAGCTTTGGTGTTTGCACGTCTGCTCCTGCTCACCATCCTCTTCCTCCTCCTCCTCCTCGTTCTCTGCCATTTGGGTGTGGACATGCAGGGAGTCCTCTGTACTGCTGCCGCTGGCCAGCTGGTAGTGACTTGGTTTGGCTTCGATGTCCACCTGGATCTCCATGTTATTGCACTCCCTGCAAAGCAAGCACCCTTGGGTTACTGGGCACGGTTACTGGGATCGACTGGGTTCCCGCCGAGCACAGCGGCACTGTGCCACGGGGGCTGCGCTCCCAAACCTGAGCGAGGTGCTGCTCATCGCCCCAAGGCACCTGGGAAACACCACCACCCCCTGCTCCCAGCCCAGACCATCCCTTGGCTGAGCTGGGAAAGCACCAGTGTCCCCATGAGCAGCTGGGGACAGACCTCGAGGGTCCTGGGCTGCGGATCCCCAGCTTCCACACTGCCCACAGAGGCTGCTACCAAACTGTCCCCAGTCCTCCCCAGCTACAACAGAGCGGGCTGGGGAACTGACAGTCATCCTCCCACCCGCAGCAGCACCTCACAGGACACAAGTTTTTCCAGGACACCCACCACCATCACTCTCGTCACCATCCCAGGTCCTCCTACCTGTCCTGGGGGTTGTAGGAGCTGATGATGGAACCAGCCATGGCTCGAGTGCTGGCATTGTCACTGATAGCCCCCAAGCTGACTGAGTCCTTGGGAAAGATCTCCTTCTGCACATCAGCCTGAACTTCCAGCCTGCAGAGAAGAGAAGGATTCCTCAGAAATGCCTTAGAAGGTCCCTGAGTGACACCAACCCATCCCTGCTCATCATGGGAATGGAAGACGCCCGCTGTGGTGGCACAGGTCAGCACAAGAGTTTAACCCCCACAGTTCCTCTCACTGAGTCTCACTTTTGGCTCCATTTAGGTAAACCCATTCTGTCCTCCATGACGAAGATAAAATTGTGTTTACATCTCTGACTCATGCAACTCCTGTGAAGAACAGATTTCCACAGACCCAGCGCCTGGCCGTGATTATGTCCTGGCTGCCATATCAACACGTGTCTCCAATTATCCAGCAAACTGACTCACTGACAAGTTTTCCTCTAAACTGTGGTGTAACCTCCTGACTTGGAAAGCAGGAACCCAGCTTGCCAGAGGAACAGGAAACACCAGAACCTATGGGTGGGGGTAGGAGGATGGGAGGATGTTTAAGCCACGCAGGCATCTCTGCACTGCTCCCAGTAACCGTGAAGCATCAGCTCTGCAGTTTCAAGGAGTTCAGTGGGGCAGAATCTTGTTCATCCTTGCATGAGCCAACCTAGAACCATCTCCAGAAGTACCCTGGTCTGCTGGGACTGGTTGTTCCACAATGGATTGAGAAGTAAAATATGAGGGTGTGGCTCTCAGGTCAAAGGAGGCTCACAGTCCTGGAGAGCTCCCCAAAATAATCCTCCTCAACCAACACAGGTCTCGGGAGCCATAAAGGAGTAGACCCTTCCTTGCCATGCTTGTGAACTTTCTTCTCCCCTAGTGACAAGTGACAACACAAGGGGGAATGGTGTCGTTCCACCAAGGGTGGTTAGATTGAATGTTGGGAAAAACTTCTTCAGAGAGGTTGTCAGCCTTGAATGGGCTGTCCAGGGGGGTGTGGGGGGTCTCCATCCCTGGGGGGATTTAACAGCCAGATCGATGTGGTGCTGAGGGACGTGGGTTAATAGGGGTTGGCAGGGGAGTGTGGTGGTTGCTGACCTAAAGAGTCTCTTCCACCCAAGACAATTCTGTGACTCTCTGAGTTCAGTTACCTGCTGTACTTGCCCTTGCCTCCCAAGAGGACGCCGCCACTCAGGGTACCGCCCGAGAGCGCGGCGAAGCTGGCCGTCTCGCTGTAGTTGCCCTGCATCACACTGAGCCCATCGGTGGGGCTGCCGCTGGTGCTCAGCACACTGGTCAGCCCCTCAATGCTGCTTTCACCAATGCTGGGGTTCTTCAGGGCTCGCCAAGCATCAGCCACTGTGGGGAAGAACAGCACAGGAACCGGGATCAGCAAGGGAACTGCGCTGGCAGAGCTGGGGGTCAGACAGCCTGTCTCATCCCAGATTGCCTCCCTGCCTTGTCCAGGGCAAGGAGAGCTGAGAGTTTGCTTTGAGCACTACACAGTTGATGACCAGCAGAAGACAGGAGCAAATAACCACTTTCAGTCAAACCCAGGTGAAGAGAAACGTTCAGATTTGGAAAACATTAAGGCCCTCTACCGTTTCATGACAAAAGGCAACAAAAGAGTCTGGCTTCACCCCTTCCCTAGTTATCCCATTACCTGTGATTGGTCCATCATCTTCATCAAACTCAATTTTCACCCCCTTTCCATTGGCAGTGCTAACTCCACAGCCACCGCCTCGGCACAGCGAGATCGGCACGACACCATAGACGTAAGCCAGCATGATGGGGACACCAATACCTGGGGAGTAGGATGTGCTGAGTTAAGAGGAGCTTAAGGCTGAGCTGTGTTGGGCAAAGGACTTTCAGCTACATCTACGCTGCTTTTAACACAAATGGTCTTATTTTACAGCTTTGCAGACAGGCAGCAGAGGAGCCCTTCGTTCATACAGGACGAGGGAACCCCAAGAGCACAGTCAACCTCCACTGAACCCCCAAGGTGTCAGCCACCAAAGCAATCCATGGGTAAAAGCTCTGTGTGCCAAGGATTCCTCCATGGACACGGGCACCTGGTGCTCCAGACAAGCCCCATTCCAGGCCAACCCAAACCCACAAGGACGTGCAGAGAAGCACAGCAGCCTGCAAAACATCCTTTGGCCACCCCACCCGTCTGGGCTACCCATCTGTCCCAGTAACTACCAACCCAGGGGTGGTGCCCACTTACCTACACTGACAGCAGCAATGACTGGAGAGGCAATGACAGACAGGGTGACCCCACCGGTAATGGCCAAGTTCCTCTTGTGCTTAGAGGTTTTCTTTCCCTCATATCTGCTGTGGATCTGATGGAAGGAGAAGCACTGGGTGAGGACAGAGCCTGGCTGCGAGCTAACACCAGCAGAAAACATTAATGAGCTTGTGATTTTACAGCCCTTAAAGAACCTCCTCTTGACCACAGATCTCCTCAGGGATCAGATCTAGCAGGTGGGTCCATGTTTATGAAAGAGCAGCAGCTACAAGTACAGTGCTGACGTGCCACTTCTCTCTCCACACCTCTTCATCAGCGCAGACACACAACAGCATCATGCAGGTTCAGCATCAGAATAAGTGACTTATGCTAGACAATGCATGATGCTCTGCATCCAGCCACTGTCCCATATTACCCACCACCATGGGATGGGTTAGAAAGGGACCAGGTTTCTCCTTGGGTGCTCCTGGTTCAAGGCAGAGGCACAAGAGCAATGCAAAAGGCATTTGGGAGGGCTCCAGCTCCAAGGGCTATCAGCCACCACTTTCCCTTTGCACAAACAAAGCCCACGAGATAAGGTTTAAAAGCAACAGCTGAATTTTGTGTCTAAGACAAGGTCCACCCTTCATATCAGCCCTAAATTTCTCCAGCACAGAGAACACCCCAAAGGGTCCAGCTCTCTGCTCCTCACACCTACCTTCCTCCCAACGTACACCGGGATGCCAATGACCATAGCGGGAATGGCAATGCCAGCGATGAGGGAAATGCCCACGGGAGCACCGATCAACGTGCCAAGCTGCCACAGAATCTTCTTCTTACGACTCCATGGCTTTTTGCCCCAGAATGTACAGCCAGAGGGGCTTAACAGGAGAAAAAAAACCAAACAACAACAAAGACATTAACACCACAGCAGTTTCCCAGCATTCCCCAGAACTCCAAGTTCAACTTCCACATGAACAAACCACAACATTTTGGAACAGGTTTGTGTAGACAACAACAAAGTTCCTCTCTTTTGTCCTGTCCCCATGAAGATTATTTTGCTCATCAAGGTTATCATCACACTACCAGGCTTATGTTTAATATTCAAGATGCCAAGGGCTCTCAAAAGCAACTGTATCAGGGGTTTTTTGTGGCATGAAAAGTATCTTCACATTGTTAAGTGGGGAGAAAGTTCAGCTCTTTGGGGCAGAAGGAAGAAAATGGTGAGGTTCTGTTGACTGGTGGAAGAGGCAGGAGGACAACAGGCCAACACACCACTGAACTCCTCCAACCAGCCAGAGGTGCACATGCTTCTCCCCTTACCTGAGGTAATGCAGGTCCGAGATCTCCTTCATACACAGCCAGCAGAACTCGCAGCCGCACACCGCGCACGTCATGTGGTTACAGCTCCCATCGTTCATCTTGATGATGTAAGCGCTGCAACGCGGACACGGTTTGATGTCATCAGCTGTGGGGGGGGGAAAAAAAACATGGGATGAAGTTTACTTGGTGCTGTGAGTATGAAGATCAACGAGGTGGGTCTCGGTATGGACTGAAACCCTTGTTTCACTGATCCCTGGCAAAGGGGGACAGTTGGACCTTCTGTTTCAGAGCAAGAAGATAACATTGATGAGACAGATGCCACCAAAGCCATTTGCCTGGGAAGCAGGACAGAGTGCAGCGCTGGCTTTAAAAGGCTTATTCTAGCCTCAGACTCAATGGGACTCAGGAAGGTGCTTAAAGGCTGGGAACAAGTCATACCTGCCCAGCACTAGCCAAGGCACAAGAACAAACCATTACTAAACCACTCCACTACGGTGACTCATGGGCCAAGAACGACAGAATGCTTGGGAGAACCAGAGAAACTCCAAACCTGCCCTTCCCCAGCAGCCAAAAGGGGAACCAGGTCTGCAGTCATATACAGGAGCCTGGTGCTGAGGCTGTCCAGTGCCCAGCTTGCTGCTGGCAGAGGGGGGTAAAGGTTCTTGGTCTCCTCCTTAGTTCGGGTGTCATCTGATTGCAGTTATGCAATGGCTGTGCAGTGGTTCAGGGCTCTGCTGGCAGCTCCTGCAACACTTGACGGTATGAAATCCAGCTGCTGAGACCAGCTCACACCTTATTAATCACTACACTGAATCCAGCAAGACTGGGGTGGGGAAAAACCACCGTCTCAAGAACCTCCCTTTCAGTGGCTAAGTGCTAAGCTCTTCCTGGCTGGGATCTCCTTTAAAAGGGTGGAAAAAACCCCAAGAGCTCAGAAACTATTTGTCGCTCGCTGGTTTGTATCACAGGCTGTGGTGACATCTGTGCTGTCCGATTTCATGGCCCTATCCCTGGGGCACACTGAAGCTTGAGAGATCACTAAGCCACCCCCAATGTCTCCATTCTGAAGATGTATATTAACATCTGAACTCCTGACACAGAGGGAAAAGCAGGGTGTTTTGTTTGGGGGCTGGGCAGGACTTTATGAAACGGCCTTACTGCCCACTTCCAGAGTCAACCGAGTTATTTTTACTGAGCTCAGCAGACACCCTCGCTCCTGCCAGGCAGTGTAGGAGTCTGTGGGTTGGCATTTTTTTCTGTACCCAGCATTACTAACACCTAACAGTGCATGGAGAGAGGCTCCCCACACTCAGCCAGGCATGAATGCTACTTTTTTACTACCACAGCAGACAAACTTGAAGCTGGGAGGCTAAAAAGCACCTATTTGCTCAGGGTTTAGATAGGCAGGAAGCGAGACCATCCAAGATCAAAAGAGCCACAAGCCTTGCTGGGGCGGATGAGGGAGCTGCCGTGACGTGGAAGGACCCACAGCACGTCGTCGGACTCAGAGCACGTTGTCACCTCCTGATCTGTTTTGTATTGTCAGAGCTGGATTTGTTCAAACGTGCACAAGACGGGGAAATAACTGCGGTTGACAACCGTTGTCACCCCAGAGAGCCTCAGCTGTGCCGTGCAGAGCTCCTCACAGGGCACTAACCCCCAGTGGGGGTTGAACACAGGCGAATCGCTCTTGGTTTCACAGGCAGAACTACAATAACCAGAAAACCACATGAATCCAAACCTGGCCCGGATTCCTGGCCGTAACTGAGGCCCGACGTGTGCTTGGTTCGTACTCGCAGCGTCTGTGCCCGCTGCTGGCGGGCCATGTCGCAGGTCTGGTTGGGATGCCATATCTGCTTGCAGTGGTAGCAGAACTCTGTCTGGCAGCCGTCCCTCTCGCAGGTCAGCTTGGGGCAGCTGGCACAGCCGTAGGCGATAACGGCGTAACTGGAGGAGGAAGACACAGGGTGAGTTAGTATGAGACCAAGTTCTCAAGCGACAGCCCGGTGATCCTTTCCATCCAGCCTGCCTGGAAGCAGCACAGGAGGTGTCACCACCTGAGCTGTCCCGCTCAGAGCACCTAGTGAAGAGCTGCTGTGGTGAGATGACAAGCGCCGCCACCGCATGACACGGTCTTTTGCCCCTGGAGCCTGCAGCAGCATTGCCCTGGGGGAAGGTCAGCAAAGTGAGGGTGTGCAGCCCACTTCTCCCACCTCACTTCTTCCAGCTCATTTCCCAGCACAGCAGCCTGCACATTAGCGCAATTCCTGCTCTCTCCGGTCCCGCGGTTTGCACTGCTGGGCCTGAAATTAAGCCATGCTAATTGGGTTTCTTGGAGTAGATACCTTTTACACAGGCAGCTCACAAGCTCCAACTCTCTCCTCAGTAACTGCTGGCAGGTCTCACTGTCAATTTGGACAGAGAGATTTCTCTTGCTCAGTACACCCTGCTAACAGCTCGCTGTTTCTGCTGATTCAGGCTCCTAGGACAGGCTCACACCGCTCTCTCCTGGAGCCCATGACTAAACACACATAGCCCAGGTCCTGGGGACAGGCACAGGGGTGGATGCAACATGGCCCAGAGGGGTCTGGGAAAGCTGAGGTTGACCTGGGCATTTCTATCAGATGAATGGTTCTAAAAGAAGTGGAACAAGACAGGTTTCCACACACAGCTTGTCTCAAGAACCAAGCTCATATCGATCCCCACAGACTTTCCTTTTGTAACCAGCTGGGAAGAACAATGTTCTACCTCTGGAGTAAAACAAAAAAAAAAGTGAAAACAACTAGATGCACAAGAGAGGGGGAGGGCAGAGTCAGGATGTTCACCTGGAGGTGAGGAAGGAAGGAAGAAAGGAGGAAGCGTGCTGCAGACACATGGCAGCATCACCGAGCTCCACCACAAGAAAGCAGACTTGGGGTCACCTAGAAGGAGGTTGTTTCCGCTGGCAGGGTCTGAGTTGAGCAATGCCAGAAGCGCTTCCCAGTTCTGTGACACCAGTATGGCAAAGGGTGATTTTGTTGATCATCTGCTGTGTTTTTGTTAGCGGTCAGAGGAGAATATCTCCTATTTAAGGTTTTATATTTAGAGCTTTGTGTAGCTCAAGTTGTGTTGCCTCTTCTCAAAGGCAGCAGCGTGAGAACCACTGAATGTGTCATACCACAGTGATTCATATCCCGTGGGAGTTAAAGCAACTTCATCCTGCCCGGGTACGACATAATCACCAAAGAAACGGCTCCACAAGCGCGGGGCACGACTTAACGGAGTCTCCACACACACCGATGGCTGTGCACTCCTGGATGTGAAGCCAATACTGGAAGAGAGACAGGACACAGATGGCCTGGGGGTCTGGGAGGGACAAACTCGACCCATGCTGACTCCTATGTATCTTCACTAGGATGCATTCCACTAAGCATCCCTACCCTGCCATGATCATACAGCCAAAGACCCACTCCTGGCGTAAAAACAAACCCCAGCCCAGCTTCACCTGACCAACTCACTGCTGTATCAAACCCTAACAGCAGGCTAGGAAAGCTCAGTGTGATACATGAAGTGATCCCCTGCTCCAAATTAACCCCTCACCAGAGATGTAGGGCATTTTTAGACACTGGGGCAAATCCTATGAGAAATGAACATTCTCACCATTATATTTTATTCCTAGAGCTGAAATGGCAAATATGATGGACAAGCCCACAAAGGAAAACAAGCTACACAGCTGTCTATTGGGAAGAAAGAACACATCTCCAGGTCTACTCCAAAGAGGCTGCTGACACGATGTGCCTGGGGTTAGCCATGGTGGCCAGCACACACCCCCTCTTCACCTGACCTCAGACACATCACTCCATCAACAGCTGCTTCCAGATTCAATCCTAACAGACAAAAAGGGAAGCCCTTTTCCCCAGGCAGCAGAGACACTAAGTGTCTTCTCAAGACCCCAGGAACTGCATGGATCCACTTCCAGTCCACTCACGAGCTGCCTCTGCTCCTGCTCCTCCTCCTCCTGCTATTGCTCTACCTCCCCCCGCCCCGTTGCCTCCAGCCTCATTCACCGAGCTCAGCCTACACAGCTCCGTTTCTTTAAAGGTTCTGTTGTTCTCCCGAGCTCCTAGGAGATGCCGTGTGACAAACACTAGACAGCGATGCCACCTGATTTTAGCAAGGGAAAAAAAAATAACACAACAAAGCTGCAAACGCAGAAAATTATTTGTATTGCGATTGATGGCGCATCAATTGACCAGCGCTTCCATGGCAACACGCATCCGTGTTGTGCTGGCCCTCCTCCTCCTCCTCCTCCCAACAGCACAGCCAGGCTCTTTCATTTACGAAAGACTGCGGTACGCGTGGAAGGCACGAGACGCTGCGTGCCACACGCGTGGGGGTTCGTCCGCCATCGCCCAGCAGCCCCTTGCTGCCGGTGGGTGACACTGAGCATCGTCACGTCCCCCCAGCCCTACTCCTCCCAGCCCTACGCTCCAGCTCTGGCTCCCTCTGCACTACTACGGGAAAGCCCACTGTAAATAATTCATACCCTGGCTTTACATAAGCACAGAGACCGCAGGCTGGCTGGAAAGAATGAACAGGGTGACTAATTCCTCTCCCCACCCCAGGGCCGATTCCAACAGCCTTTGTTCGAACATTACAGCAACCCCACGGTCGGTCGCTTCTGCTGGGCAGCTCCAAGGAAGATGCCTGTACACATAGCCTGGCTCACTGGCTAACTGGGGAGGAGGCTTTTGCTGGCAGAATGAGCTGTACATGACACTGGGCTGCCCAAACTGCCAAAGCAATAGTTGGATCAGGCTCAGGCTGGGTTACTATCAAAGAGACAACGCCCTCCAGGCCATGCTCCTTCCAACCAGACAGCCTGGGTGAGGTTCGCTGCATTTACACCTTATCCTGAGCCCAGATAAAGATCGAAGCAGCCAAGGAGCTGAGAATCTGTGAGCAGGAACCAGATTTTCTCTAGCTGGTTAACAGCAGGGGCATTCCCTCTGGCACCACAACCTGCTCTATCTCCCCGATCTCATCCCCTGTGCTACTGAACTATCAAGATCCTGCACTTGACGTGGTTTCATAGAATCCCAGACTGGTTTGGGTTGGAAAGGACCTGGAAGCCCATCTAGTCCCAACCCCCTGCCACAAGCAGGGACACCTTCACTAGCCCAGGGTGCCCAAAGCCCCATCCAACCTGGCCTTGAACACTGCCAGGGATCCAGGGGCTTCCACAACCTCTCTGGGCACCCTGTGCCAGGGCCTCCCCACTCTCAGAGGGAAGAATTTCTTCCTCAGGTATCATCTCACCCTGCCCTCTTTCAGCTTGAAGCCATTGCCCCTTGTCCTGTCCCTGCACTCCCTTCAGAAAGAAGCAAGGCTGTTATTATCATTGCCCTCTGAAGAAACAAGCCCTTATAAAAGGGCTGTGAAATGGGTAACCAGAGCCAGGTTAACCAATTTGCATAGGAAGCCTATTACACTGCTCTGATTAAATCTTCACAACCCTTCCTCCCACCACGCTTTCCATTCCCAGTACTAGGTCAGATTTTCCTTTCATGTTCCTGCTACACAGAACTGCAATCCAAGCCGAGTTCCAGCTAAACTTCACAGCACTTCCCTGAGTTTCCCGAACAAAGCCCCTTTTTCCAGACAGCTTTGGCTTACGCTCAAACAGAAACCCAACAGAGCTCATTTGCAAGAAAAGAGAAGAGAAAATGAAAGCAACACACAGATAACTATAAAGTCATCAAGCTTGGCTGGGCTGACTTCTGGACAGACGTTTCCTCACTCAGGCAGTGGACAGTGAGTCAACATCATTCCTGTGTGCCATGCATTCACATCCTCACTGGGAAAAGTGACCGTTTACGGTTCCCTCTTCACCAGCATGGAAACTGCAGGGTGTCCCCCATAGCTCACGGCGATATCCACGGCCGGGAAACTCCACGCTTCCTATTTGTGCAGAAAAAAGCTTTCTTTTAAATTAGGGAATTGATGGCTCAGCCAAAAGCCCCTTCAAGTCCTATCCCTCATTCCTGACTTGTCTGTATTTCCACAATCCCCAAGGTCAAATGCCAGTGCTCTAGCAAGGTAACACGGACAGATGGGGTTTCATTGTGGTACCTGAGTGTGGTCAGCTGGCCTGAAGAGACAGCTGACAGGCAAGCACTGAATACTTGCAGTGAGGGCTCTTAGAACGACTCAGCAGGACCCGAGACCTGTAGCAGCAGCAGCAGCACCCCACCAGGGATGAGACACCCCTCTCCATGCTATCCTGGGACTCCAGTGGGGATGGGCAGGACAGCGGGTCCAGAACCATCCCTGCTGGAACGCCATCCCCACCCATCCCAGGATAATGCTGAGGACAGGCAGCCCCTCACCAGGCTGGGTGTCCCCCTTCCCCCAAGCCACCCCAGGACGGAGGGGGGCATCACCCCACCTGCACACCGCACCCTCCCCCCCGCCATCACTCACCCGCAGTCGGGGGCCGGGCACCAGCGGCAGTCGGGGTCGGCAGCGAGGCAGCGGCGTAGCATGAACTCCTCGTACTTGGCGACGAGGTGCGGGGAGTCCCGGAGGAGGCGGCGGATGTCGGCGGGGTTGAGGCGTTCGCTGCACTCGGGGCAGCAGATGTTGACGCGGGACTCGGTGATCTCGATGCGGAGGTATTGCCGCAGGCAGGCC
>VXBZ01009875.1:38794-63436 GCA_013399135.1 Heliornis fulica | reverse complement strand
AGTCCCGCTCGGAGCCCATGGCTGCGGGGCCGGCAGGACGCGTAGTACCTGGCGAGGGTCCGTGCGTGGCGGCAGCGCTGCGCGAAGGTCGTTCCACGGCTCACCAAGCGCCGCCTCAGCCGGGCTGTAACGACAACGGCCCCGGAGCCGAGTGAGTACGGCCCGTCCCGCCCACTGCGCAGGCGCCGCGCCGCGCCGCGCCCCGCCCCGCTCGTTACGGGCGCAGCCGCCGCTGCCGCCATTTTGGTTGAGGGCAGCGGCCCAGGGCGGTCCCGAAACTAAGGGAGCGTGGCGTGGGGGTTGCTGTTCCTGGTCCAGTCCCGCGGCAGCGGTGCCCGAGTAGCTCCGAACCATCTCGGTGGCGTGGGGCCCCACGGTAGTGCTGTACAGCCTCCTTCCCCCAGCATCCGCCCGGAGCATCACTGACCCGCTCAGTGCGTGAGGGACAGGCTGTGGATGGTGACTGTGTGGGCCTGAGTAAAGCCTTGGGCAGCGTTTCTCACAGCATTCCACTCGAGAAACCGGCTACTACTGGCCTGGACAGGCACAGCCTCTGCTGGGTTAAAAACTGACTGGATGGCCAGGCCGAAAGAGGTCAATGGAGGCACATCCAGCTGGAGGCCAGTCACAAGTGGTGGCCCCCAGGGCTCAGTCCTGGGTTCAGTTCTGTTCAACATCTTGATCAGTGACCTGGATGAAGGATTGAGTGTTCCCTCAGTAAGTTTGAAGGTGACGCTGAACTGGGAGGATGTGTCCATCTGTTCGAGGGTGAGGAGGCTTTTCAAAGGGACCTGACCAGGCTGGACCAATGGGTTGAGACCAACAGGATGAGGTTCAACAAGGCCAAGGGCAGAGTCCTGCCCCTGGGACATCACGACCCTGTGCAGCGCTACAGGCTGGGGCAGAGTGGCTGAACAGCTGCCAGGTGAGATGGGTGTTGGTTGGCTGCTGACTGAACATGAGCCAGCAGTGTGTCCAGGTGGCCAAAGAGGCCAAGGGCATCCTGGCTTGTATCAGAACCAGCATGGCCAGCAGATCTGGGGAGGGGATTGTGCCCCTGGGCTGGGCACGGGTGAGGCCGCACCTTGAGTGCTGTGTTCAGCTCTGGGCCCCTCACTACAAGGACATGGAGGTCCTGGAGCGGGTCCAGAGAAGGGCAACCAGGCTGGGGAAGGGTCTGGAGAACAAACCTGCTGAGGAGCAGCTGAGAGAGATGGGGGTTGAGTCTGGAGAAGAGGAGGCTGAGGAGAGACCTTATCCCTGCCTGGAATGACCTGAGAGGAGGTTGGAGAGAGGGGGCTGATGGTCTCATCTGCCCAGTGACAGGGGACAGGACAAAGGGAATGGCCTCAAGCTGCGCCGGGGCATGTTCAGATGAGATTCTTCCCTCAAAGAGCTGTGGGGGTGTGGAACAGTCTGCCCAGGGAGGTGGTGGAGTCCCCATCCCTGGGTGTATTTAACAAATGGGTAGATGAGGTGCTCAGGGATGTGGTTTAGGAGAGGACGGGAACGGTTGGACTTGATGATCCTAATGGTCTTTTCCAACATAGTGATTCTGTGATCGCTGCCTACCCTGGTCTAATGGCCTGGGTCAGCCCAGGGCCTCGCTCCATCCCAGGCCTGGCACTCGGGTTGTGAAAGAGCTGGTGCTCTCTTAGGGGCTGTCCCCCTGGGGCGGTTTGCTTTTGATGGCGCTTCTTGTTGGAGAAGGGGTCTGCATGCAGAGGAGCCCCTCTGAATACATTCAGCCTGCTTGGGCATCAGCCTCTAGCTGCGTGGCCTGCCTTTATGATATCTGTGTGAAGATTTACTCCCCCAGGAGCTCTTCCCTGAGCACAGGCTTTAGCCTCTTTCACACCAAGGCACCTGCACTCACACAGAAACTGGAAAGCCTGGTGCCCCCCAGGTGCCCAGGGGGCTCTGCCAACCTCGCCTCCCATTCAAAGGCTGATAAGCAAAAAAAAAAAGCTGCTGCCTCTTACTATGTGTGGGAAGTGAAGCAGAAAGATCTGCTGTGTTTATGTTAAATCAGCACAGGAGCCTGCCCTGTAGACTGTTGGCTTCCAACTGGACAGGCTGCAGTCATTCATGCAACAAGACAAGTGTGGCTTCATCGCCGTCTTCCAGCTTTTCGCCATTCCTGAAATTGTTCCTCTTAGCTAAGCCTATCTGCATAGTTATTACCAGGCTCCTTCCCAGATGCAAGGGCCCTGCTCAATGCTTCTGGGATGGAGAACAAGGTTTAGTGAACTGAACCCATGCTGACAGTTGAAAGCACCTGAGTTTCTGCGCTCACGCGGCCTGGCTTGCTGTAGGCAAAGACCTCGTGCTGTCTGTACAGCAGAGATAATGATGACACTTCCCCATTTGATGGACGGCTGAGTGAAGGCACAGGAGGAATAAATCACCTGCAGAAGAGCACACAAAGGAAACTCCCTCCTCTCCAAATACCCTTCAGCTCTCATTACTTTCCCTAGGCTTTTCCTTGTCAATTTGGTGCTGCCTTACACCCTCACTTAGTGCTCACCTCAAGATGCCTGCTGCACCCCAGTCCTTCCTCAGAGCTCGTGCTCCCCAGACATCTGTCAGCTCTCCCTCACCTCTGCTGCCCTCCACCATTCCTGCCACAAAGCACCTGGCTGGAAGGTTTGGCCCACACTTAAGATTGTCCTCTGAGTGTTAAATTCTGATCAAGACCCCTGTTATTATCAAGATAATTTAGCAGAGGAGCCAAACAGTTCTGCTCCAAGAGAGGCAAGGATGTCTGTGGAGCCCCTGAGAACCATACGTTGCTGAGCACTGGTCCCATGGGCAGGTGTGAAGATGCTCAGCACTTCCCTGAGACTTTATTTGGAGCTCCTGGTGTGCACCAATGCATGGAAGGATCCTATCCCAGTTTCTCTAGTGGGAAAGGAAGGCCAGAGAAAGAAGAGAGAAATGCAGCAGTGTAAACAAGATTATGTTGAAATTAACTATTCTGAGACGGGAAAAGTATGAGGCGTCTCTAAACGGCTGTCGCTACGCATCTGTAGCAGAGGCTGCCTTGGGTTGATGATTTCACTAGAAAAATTACACTCCTGACTGAAATAGAGAAACCTGAACAGGACTTGTGTGTGGGATGAATCTCCCAGACAGCGCTCTGACAGCTCAGCCCTACGTCCTTTACAGCGCAGGAGCACAGACTGTAACTAATTGTGGGAAGGTTTCAGCTCAAAAGTTAATGAGGGACAGGCCTGAATTACCAGTAGTGCAGACACAGAGAGACAGAGAGCAAAACCATCTGGAGGCCCTGGGAAAGGCATCAGCAACATGCTGATGGGGCAGAAATGACTCTTCGTTCCCTTATATGAGGAATCATGATGCAAACAGGGCTTGGGGAGACCACTTCAGAGCCACTTTTCCCACTCCTGAGCTGCACAGACCTCATGCCAGTCTCCATAAGTTTAAGGGAATTCAGTGCTTTTGTGGAGCTCAGAGATAAACTTCTAACCATCCTGAGCCTGCCATGGTCCAGACCTTGAAAACGAGTTCTCTGTGGCCAAGGTTTTTCTCTGTAGTGAGTTTCTGTAGCCCCTGCCAAGGCCCCTGTTCAACATGTTCCTGACTAGGGAGCAGTTTGAACCCAGTGGTTTGTTTTGATTCAAACTGTGGGCGAAAAAAAAACCCCAACAACAAAACAAACAAACCAACCCTACCCAGCCGAGCTAGGAGCTGGGGCTGGAAGGAGAGGGCACAGAAACGGGCTGCTAGGGAGGAAAGAGGCTGGTTGCAAAGTCATCGGATTGGGAGTGAGATCAGCTCAGCCCCTCCCTGGGGCTGCAGGGAAACTGTCATCAGTCTGACTGTTTAACTGAGGCATATTTGAAAAGATAAACAAACAAAACAAAACAAACAAAAAAAAAGGGGGCGGGGGGTGGCGGAATTCAAATGCTTCAGTGAACTGCTCTGCAAATCCCAGCTCCCTTAGGCAAATTTGCTCTTGCTTACACGGGCAGAAAGCTGGAAGACTGCTGACTTCTGACCCTGCTGCTTAAATCAAGGCAGGATTTGACACAGGCGACTTTTAAAACCGCCTGTAAATGCTGTATCTTGCAGGAAAGCTTCCAGTGGCAGCGCGGGGCATGCTGTGTCCAGGCATCACTTGGAGCCAACCCGCTCTGCCTGGTGCTGTTCCCAGCCTGGATGGAGCAGCTGGAGAGGCTAGACTGGGCTGAGCCTGCCTTTGGGAGACTCAGGGCCACTTTCCAGAGAAATACACCCCCACCCACACCCCAAAAAACCCCACAAAGCAGAGTGACAGCTCTGTCACTGGCTTCAAGGAGGAAGAGCCTCTGGTGATGTAATGAAAACTCCCCTTTGTAATTCAGAGAGTGAAAGCAGAGGCTGGCTGCCGGGAAGGGATGGTGAAACTGTGCTCAGGCTGGGAGTATTTGCATGGAGGGACCGGGGTGTGCCCTGACCAGGAATACTGCGGCGGTGTGGTGCTGGCAGGCACGCCGGCTTTGGTTTGCCGACGATAAAATAGAAACTCCAGCTCATCCCACGTCCCCTGTGCCCACCCTCCCTTTCCTGGTTACCCAAATAGCACAACCATGGTAAATAATTGCCTGTTGCTCTTGCCCCTGTCCGACAGGTGGGTGTGTGGGGGTGTGTGTGTGTGTGTGTATAAACAACTATTTTTGGGACACAAAAAAGATTCAGTCTGCTTGAAACCTCCAGGTCATTCAGGCACTGAGGTGTGAGCTCCTTCTTGCCACAGGCTGTTTTCTCCAGAAGTCCCTGGGTCTCCTCGGGGGTTTCTCCCTCTTTACCCAGGCAAGGGGTGGGTGGTTTATTCATGGGTTGTGTTTTAGAGCAGATGGAGTTCAGAGAAAATCCACCTCATGTTGCTGCTTTCTGAAAGAGCCCCAGACATTTCCCAGACACATGAAATGCGGGAAAGAGGGGAACAGCTTCACACTGGGAATTCTTCCTTGTTGTGCCAGACGGGAGCACTCTGGAATGGCTCAGCCTGTGGTTGAGACCTTCAACCCTGCTTGGGTGGAACAGCCAGGGCTGTTAAAGGGATCCAGCTTCACCAGGATTCACCAGTGCCAAAATGCCAGGGATGGTTTTAAGGGTCTGTCTCCCCAGGACCCACCCCGAGGCAGAGCCAGGCACAAGTATAACACCTTGCAGACACACCTGAGAGGTTGCTGTAGTCACAGCATCTCAATGAAGGTGAGAGGGACAGACAAACCTGAGTAGTCCTCTCACAGGTGCAATGGGGTGGTCTCATCCCGGCTCCCTGCCCTGAAAAGTCATGCCAGGAGCATGTGGGCTCCCCTTCCTCCTCCTCCTCCTCCTCCTCCTCCTCCTCTGGGGGCCCTAGCCCCCCTGTGTGTGGAGCAGGGATGGCAGTCATGGTCCATCGGAGGCGTTCAGCGAAGCTTAACCCTGAGAGCTTTGAGATCTGTGGTGAACGATGCTTTGCATTCCTGAGGTCACAGCTGTGTGTTCAAGAACTGAGGCTCACTGGGGTCATTTTCTGCTGGGGCCCTGGGGAACCACTGCTTTGTAATGACATGCACTCTGCTCATTTTTCGGATGGACATGTCATTAACGGCTGTTTATGTCTCTCCAGGGAAGACACCAGTGACTGGGGAGGGCTCTCCCCAGTGTGCATTTCTGCACACACTTTCTGGCTTGATCTAGTTATTTCATGTTCCCTTTGCCTCTTCTGGCCCCCTGAGATGCATTCAGGGAAGGAAGAGATGATTCTGCTCAACTCCTTTCTTTGCTGGACTTAACAAGGATTGACATTCTTCTAAGTGAAGAGCAAAAGGCAGGAGATGGGAGCCTTGAGATCAGAAATTCTCTTCCAAAAGGATTGTCCTGGTTTACTCTGCGGTTACACCTCCTCTCTCCTCCATCTCCCCATCCCACTCTGCTCCCTCCTAACTCCCACATGCACAGCACTGCAATCTTCCACTCCCTGCTGTGACTTTCTGGGGAAGATGCTGTCATGTGAAACCCTGGGAGAGAGAGATCTCATGGAGCTCCCTGAAAGCGTCGCGCGGCCCTTGCACAACAGGCCTGCAGACGGAGGAGCGCCGCGCTCCCCCTCCTCGCAATTCTGCCTGGGTGGGGGGGAGTAGGGAATCATCTTGTAAGCTCAGGAGCCGCCTGCACACATGGCAAGTCTTGTCAGTAGCTGATAAAAGAGTGGGAGGTGGGGAGATTTGGAAGGGGAAGAACTTGGAGGCTTGCATGCCCACGTAGCTCACCATCCTGTCTCTTCCAGCCAGGAGAGCCACACACGGCGCCATCGCTGACACAGGTCCCTTTCAGGAGACCCCACATGGAGACACAGCAGTAACTGCCATCTTCCTCAGCAGTGATATAAGGTAGGGAGCATCAAGCAATTACAAGTAATAGTAATCTGACATGTTTTTCCTCTCTGACATGCTATTCCCCTCTACAAAAGACACATTTCCTTCTGTAGTAAAAGCACAGGCTGTTCTGTTGTCTTTCTACACCTGCTGTCCTGCACACTCCCTCTGCAGCTTTGGGGACAGAAGTAACAGTGATCCCCACTCTCCCTCGTACTGGTGACCTGCTATCCTTAATGGTATAGGATTTCTAACTGAGGTTTGGCACAGCAGGGGAAGTGCAGTACAAGGAAGCAGCCAGACTCTCTCCTCACCCGAGCTGTTAAACAGACAATTATGTGTTTGGTGTTGGCATAAACACAAGCAAATTAGTCACTAGAGAAAACCCCGGTGCCTATGACAGCTGGTTGTGGCTAGAAGAAAGTGGGGGGTGACAAACACCTCTGGTAGCAGCAGGCAGCTGCCTGTGCAGGGCACACCGTGACAGTGGCCAAGCAGTCAGTATGGAGAGACAGGTGCCACCAACCAGAGCCACGGAGATGGTGTTGACAGGGCAAGAACCCAGCACCAGCTCTGGAGGCTCTCCTCATTCCTCACTCCTTGATGGCAGCTCTTTGATGGTGCTCAGCATCTTGCAGGATGCGATCAAGGTGAAATCCTCAGGAGGACCATTTGCCCAGGAAGGGTTTGCTCTGCTCTCAAGAGAAGAGATGCAGAGAAGCTAGAGCACTGGCACGGGGCTTGATTTCTGCAAGGAGAACAGTGAGGCACTGGCCTTGTTTCCAGGAAAGGAGAACAGTGTGTCACAGAGAAGGCATTGAAAAGACCTGAGGCTTCTGCCTCAGCTTTCTGTCTCACTCCTGCAGACACGTGGGTGCTTGGGAGTTCAAAAGGCTGAACTGGAGGCTGCCCTGCAGCTGGTGCAGAACAGGAAGCTGTGGGCTTCTCCTGCAGAGCCCAGAAACTACAAAGGGTGTCCCTGTCTCTGCTGGGGGTCCCTGCATGGCTCAGCATCTTTCTCCCCACTGTGCTGACCGTTGCAGTGGGAGCGTGGGAAGTGCACTTGGGTGGGAAGGCTTGGTACGAGGCACTAACTCTAGTGTCCAGACCCCCATAGAGGCCCTGGAAGCTCTTCAGCAGCATCTCAGAATTTCACAACATCTCTGACATCCTTCCCAGCTGATCCATCCTACAATGACGAGTAGGGCTGGGCACACACACGTTTCCTCCCCCCGACCCACCCATTTCCTATTTGCTGCAGACATGACAACTAGTGAGTTAATCCTGCAGGCCATAAACTAAGCTGTATTAGCAGACACCATCTGTCCTTTTTCATTTGCTGATGCACGACCTATTTTGCTGTGTAGTGGAGCAGGCATGGCAGTTTTGGGGCCTGCATGTTGTGGTGTCCCTGTTGCCAGGGTATAATCCACTGCTTGCAGTGACCTGCTAATGGGAGAAGGCTCCAGTCAACTGAGAACCAGGGGGACCTGCTGTCAGGCAGTGGCTGAAGCCTGTCTCTGCAGCTGCTTGGTTTCAGAGGAGGGTTAAGCATTCATCCCACAAAGCAACTGGGAAGAAAAAGGTCTCAGTGGAGCGTTCAAGGACAAGAGCACAACTCCTTTTGGTAGGGTCTCTCCGTACTGGAGCTCTGTCAGCAACAGCCATGGGAAGGTCACAGTGAAAGAACAGCCTCCTAGAGCCACCACCCAAGCAAAATAAGAAAAACTAAGGAGGCTCTTTTCATCATGGCAGGGGAAGAGAAACATTCACACACCCTCACTTGCCAGGAGGTCACTGCCATCGTGGGGGGAGATCCGAACCTCTTGGGTCCCTTCAGGACCTTCTGGGAGAACATTAGCTTGGGACTTAAATGTTGTGTCTGCTCCTGAGGACACAGATGTTGTACTTCTTTCCCCAAATCACTTGGAGGTAAAATCTGTCCTCTAATTTGTCTTGGAGACAAAGTTTCCAAGACACCACCTCAGCACCTCCAATAATGCTGTAACACAGAGATCATTCTCAGACCAAAGTGAGTTTCACAAGAACAGGCCATGTGAACTCAATACTCCAACCACCATGCTCTGGCCTGGGGTAATTCCTGTGCTTTACAGAAAAGGAGGGATGCCAATCACAAGAAGACAGGAAGAGAATTCTTTCCTTATTCCCACTAAGGGAATCTGGTCACTGGTGACCCTTGTCTGGGTACAGAAGTTCAGACATTACTAAGGGTCATAAAACCATCAGGACATTTCCAACCCAGTTATCATATTTGGCTTGTCTCTCAAAACAATTCCAAAGGTTAGCACCTTGCTGTGTGAGGCCACAGTTCCTCCTGAATTTACCAGCTTTTTATTTAACTCAGCACTGATGGCAGAAATTTTCCCTAAGCTCTGAAATAAAAAGCCAGGAAATTTTGTTGTGTGCCATTAGGAGTCGGGGAGGGAACTGAGCGTGTGGAGCTTGGTGCTGACACCCTCATCTGATGCTCAGAGCTGCACACCGACCTCTGCCTGGGATCCTGGGGAGTTTTCAGCTTCCTGCCTCACCATGAAACAGAACTGATAGGGGGAGTGGAAAGCATTATTCAGACTGACCTTAGCATTTGCCAGACAATTTCTTTCTGAATTAGCTCAGTTGCACCAGTTGGGCTTTCCAAGGAAATCTCAACCTGCTGGGTAGGACGTGGCCTGAATCCACCCACTTCTCTGCAGGCAGCGTCCTCTGAGTAGCCAAGGCTGGCTGCGGCACGGATGGTGTGCGGAGTCATTTCCCTTTCCTGCTAGTTCTGCTCTTTTCTCTCAGAAACCACCTCAAGCTCCAAACCCTGGGGTTTCCTACCCTGCTGCAACTGCAGAAATGTCTTCACAGTCTCGCTGCCGGCGGCGATGCCGGACACCTTGGCAAATGTAAGCTTTGGATACCCGCTGCTTCCAGTAGCAAGAAGCCCTGCCACCTCCCTGCCCCTCATAGGCTTTGCCCAGTGTTCCTTTGTCCATGCTGTGGATGCTCACTTGGCCTCCCCAGCAGATGTGATGAGAGATAATGACTTTCCTGCAAAGGGCCACGATGTGCTGCTCTCCTGCAAGGTGGGATCTCCATCACACACTGCTGGGAGAAGGGACAGTAGCTGGTGTGGGGATCTTTCTGCTAGGAGCAAGGTTTGCCTGCAGACTCATGGCTTGGGTTATAAATCCCCACAGCCAGACTGGTCACAGTGATTCTTCTGTCTTTCTTTGTGTTTTGGCAAGAGGATTGACTCAAGAATTGTCCTGAGCTGAGGCTGTGGAACAAACACCTCCCCATCACAGGCCAGAGCCACGGGCCTCTCCTGTGTGTGGGGTGAGGAAGAGGAGCAGGGAAGGGCAGCACTTCACCAAGACTAGAAGGTACTTGAATCTGTGACTACTGTCAGGAGATGGGAAGAGGAAGAAACGGCCCTTGCAGTCAGCACTGGAAAGGGCAGTTCCTGCTGAGAACTGGCTGGGGAACAATCCCATCCCCATAACCAGTAACAGCTGTGAAAGGGGAAAGAAGAATGACTGGACCCTGCCAGCAGCACCTCCCGTCTGCAGCCGGGGCGGGAGAGCGGCGGAGTGCTCCCAGCTCAGCCCCTGGCCCCACAGCAAGGAAAACGTGTGTCATTTTCCAGAGGGCTGAGCCAGCACTAACCAGGTGGAAAATGTGTGAGTGTCCCACTTTGAAAATCAGCTTGATTGGGGTTCACTCACCCCTGTCCTCAGCCTGGTTCAGTCCAGGGCTGCTCCCTCTGCAGTAGAACGAGGTGGGCAAGGGCAGAGGGGAGCTGTAGTGTGGTGTGTCCTTCATTCCCATGCAGGCATGGAAAGGTGAATGGGGTTTTTTCTGCTGGGGTTTGATGTTGACCCTCCCCTTCCTCCCCCAGGCCTGATGCCATGACCACAAACCCATTGTTTCTAATTTCTCTTCCAGCAAAGCCCACCTTTACCACAGCCAGGAAATTCCTCTTCTCCCTCCTCTCCCTCACCCCTCCACCACTATGAGAAACCCTCCTTCCTCTTTGGGGTTGATCTCATCTGTGTGTTGCCTTAGCCAGTGTTTAAGCAAGCTAACCCCCGTGCTGTCTGAGCAGGCTGGTCTGTGCACAGCAGAAAATGAAGTAGGAGGTTTCTGGAGTGATTAGTGCACACTGAGCCCTCAAATGCTTCTCTGAAATCAGGCTCTGCCGTTGCTCCACAGCATCCTTCTAGCAGGGAGGCAGCCGTGATGACCACCTCTCATCCACTGCCCTCTCTGATCCAGGCTGCCATCCCAGTTTCCCTGAGTACCACAAAAAGTCCAGTGCCTGCCACTGAAAGAGTTAAAGCTGCCAAGTGGCTCCCAGCTGTCCCTGAGTTACAGGATCACCCCGTGGGCTTTACACAGCCTCCCTCTGCCTTTCCCTGCCCTCCTGCCCTCAGGCATATTCCAGGAGAAGCTTCTCAAGGCTGACTCCTCCATGAAGCTTGGCCACAGCTTGGGGATCGCAGAGCTCTGGGGCCTGCTCCAGGTATTCCCACCCATCTTCCATGGATCTCCTGCAGTATTCACAGCCTGGCACTCAGGGGGTGCTGCCCATCCCCAGACATGTAAGAGCAGCGTTCTCAGCATGGGATGAGCACCAGTATTGCTGGAGAACCTGGCAGTGGACACGGAGCAGAGCCCTGTCCCTGGGCTGAGGACCAAGAACGCCTCTTTCCCATCCGACCAGCCAAGGCTTCGAGCTCTGCCAAACCTCAGTGTTTGTTCCTGCCTTTGGCAAGTGAGAGATGGCAACAAAAGCATGTGCTAGGCAGAAGGAGGAGTGAAGGAGGGAAGTGGGTTTCTCTTGGGTCTCTGTGACCTTTTCTGGTTTGGAAATAACAGAGACGTGCAGAGATGCTAACAATGCACAGAGAGCTTGTCTCAACTGCCCCAGCAGCACAACAAACCCCGTGGCCTCCTTCAGTCAGAACTGGAGCCCAGAGCCACAGCTCAGCCTTTGGCTGCCTGGGATGGAACCAGTGGAAACCCAGCTCTGAGGAGTTCGTGCCTTTGTCTGTTTGCAAGGAAGATTTATTTGCAGCCTTGCTATGGGCACCCTGTCTTCCAGTTCTTGGATACTGGTCCTGCTGTGTGATAGAAACAGTTTTTCTTCTGCTGGCAGCATCTGAGCCAAGTTTTCCCAGAGCCTGTGAAGTGGGAGTTCTATCAGCAATGACCTTGGCCATGAAGATACCAGTGACTTGGTCTTCACTGCCTTCAGGTGCAGAGAATGAGCTGTTGGGGCAAAGCCAAGAGAGGGGCCAAGACCAAAGAGATTTAAACAGCTCCAGCAACTTCTCCATGTGCTTACAGCCCTTCTTGCTAAACCTCAGAGAGAAAAGGTGACCCTGTCAGGAAGAAAGAAAAGGGGCAGGGCTCTGTGCAGGTAGGTTGGGAATGCACCCAGATCCCCCAGAGCTGAGAGATAAGGCTGGGCTTATAACAAAGATAGAAATGCTGATTTAACCAAAAGGATAATATTTCTGTTGGGAATCAGAGAACTATTGATTACTCAAGTAATCTCAGCTATTAAACAAACAGCTGCCTCAGCAGAAGGAAATTTCAGCTGGGGTTTAGGGAGAGGCCTCCAGGGTGGCCCAGGCAGTGGTGGGAACACACCAACCTGCTCTCCTGGGCTCGGCGACAGTGCCGCCTGCTCTCAGAGGTACCAGATAAGGAGTGGAAACAATCACAGGGTAGGTGCCTATGAGTGCCTGCATGCACCCCTGCCAAAGGAACTGGAAAACAATCACTGCAGTGGAGTCATGGCTAAGATGGACTGCGGAATAGGAAGGATGAAAATGTCCCGTGGGACCTGCCTCATCTCCCAGGGCGCTGGCACGAGGGCAGCAGGTGCCCCCAGCCTCTTCCCCATCCCTCTTTTTATTCTAGTTCTCTATTACTGTGCACCTAGCAGAGGTAAGACTGTGGTAGGGACCAAAGGCAGAGGGAGCACAGCAAGGCTGTGGAGCAGGATTGTGTGAAGTCAGGAGGAGCATGTCAGAGCCTCAGCTGCTTCAGCTGATGTGCAGATGCCAGGCTGTGTAATATTCACATGATTGTGCCTTTTGCAGTGTAGGCAAAAGGGGGAACAGCAGGGAGAGCCAGCCAAGCAGTGGAGAAGGTCAAGAACTAGGAGGGTTGACTTGGCCTTTCTGCTTGTAGGAGGTTCTGGTGCCGCTCCCCCGCTAAATTTTGAATCATATGGGAAAAAAAACCCAAGCTGAAACACGATTTAGGAGCAGTCCTAGCTGTGTTAGCTGCCAGCCATGCAGAGCTACAAGCTCAGGGACTGAAGCTGCAGAAAAGCAGCATTAACTCCTCCCTGCATCCTTCCTGAACTGCTCCCAGGAGCCTGGTTCAAGCTGAGCCTGGCAAGGTCTCCTTGGGCCCATCCAGAGCTGGCTGTCTCCTGCCACAGCCACCCTGTGCAGTGTTGAGAGCTGGCACCCAGAGCTGCTAGCGGGTCCTCTCCTCCCATGCCAGCCCACCCACCAAGCGTGAAAGGCAGCTGGCCATGAAGCCACCTGGGTGCCACCACCACAGCCTGCTCCTCCAGGCGTGGGGCTCTGACCCACTGCACCCACAAAACACACACACACTGTGGCTGTTCCCAGAGTCACCATGAAATAAGCAGCAGTACAGCCACTCCCCAGTGCTCCCTGTGGTCTGTAGTAAGACCATCTGTGTCTTCAGGGAGGGTGGGTGGAGGAGGAACTGTGCATCTCACAGCAACAGCCTTCCCCGATGACAGCACATTCATGCTCCTTATTGCCACTCCGCCCTCTCACACACACTCAGGCACCCCCTGGCCACCCCATGTCCCCACTGCTGTGCCCAACCCTTTCAATGACACGGGAAACACAAAAGTGATTTCAACAGAACACTTGCAACAGGACCGTTGGCCTCTCCCTGGTCTTAGATTTCAAATAAGGTTTCTTCAGCCCTCCTGAGCTTCTGCTTTGTGCTTCTTCCATCTCCAGCCCAGTGCCAGTTCCTGACACCCCTGGGGGTTACCAGCACTGGGCTTCTGCCCCCAGTCAGATACACACCGAGGGTGCTGCAGAGGTTAGCACAGCTTGAGTGGGTGCTAACTGGGTGCTAACTCACTTTCTAGTTTGCTAACATATCACAGGGCACTGCTGTAGCCTTTGGGTACATGTAGAGGCCCTTCTGTGGAATTGGAGCTGTAAACCCATCAGCTTTTGATGGGAACCCATCTGGAAGACTGATGAAACTCAGCCCAGGGCCACGGGCCAGCACAGCACATCGGTGCTGCCGGGATGCTGCAGGGCACGGAGGTGACCGTCAACCCGTGCTCTCCCTGCTGGCAGATCCCGTTATGCAACCGTTACGCTGAAAGGCAAAACGACACCCAGGGTGGTTTTCAAGGACTTTGTTACTTTGCCTTCCAGGTCTGGAGATCCCCAGGATCCACATCCAGAGAGCTTCTGGCAATAATTGTGCCCCTGGGTGTCTTCTCCAGAACTATTGTTTCCTGCACAGGCGGGGTAAGTGCTGAGACTGATGGAAATGGGTGGCTTAGGATTCCTACCCCACCTGCACACTGCTGGGCTTGGTCCCAGGGCTCTGCTAGATGCAGCTCAGGGAGACCAAGTCTTCAAACTTTGGGTTAATTTCATCACTGATTTGTGCTCTAACCCCAGGAGGGAACTCTGGTCCCCTTCTCCTTTTAGCCCATCCTGGAATTTTGGTTACTCCTGGCTCTTCCCAGCAGCCCCAGTGACACACACTAGTATCCTGGGGGTAAAACATTTGCAGCTTCTGCACCAGCCACTCTGTCTCTGTCCAAGAACCAAGCCCTGCTGTGGCAGGCTGTTAGGGCACCGTAGAACATTGCTGCCACCCAGGAGCCACCCTGCATCGGCGCGTTAGTGAGAAAGATGCTGAGGCAGGTTCTGATCCCAGAGCTGCTCATGGAGCCCACCCTGACCCGCCGCATCTCTTACCTCACCCCGGAGCTCACTCCCGCTGCAGATCTCTTCCCTGCGCAGTCTCCCCGGCTCTCCCTTTCTCACTCCCCTTCCCTCTGCGCCACCTCCCCGGTGTGATGTCAGCGCGGTCCTGCCTCCGCAGCCTCCCCATCACACCCCACTGCCGCTTCACTTTCCAGTGGTTGCCATGGTGACAGGAGGGGGAATCCCACCCTCTGGTCCTCCACCTTCCAGGGTCGTGCTTAGCATCACCCACTGCAGCTCTTCCTAAGGAGCCCAGAGATCCCAGGGAGGACAGACAGGGGGACAACAGGGAACCAGCAGCAGTGGGGTATCCACACCGGGGGTACCAGTGTGGCCATGGGGAAAGGTGTGGCTCAACATACCTGGGAAGGAGAGCAGAGCCAGTCATGGGAATCAGGCTCAGCCAAAAAAATAGGCATTCACCTTCTCCACAGCAGTCACCAGCCCTGTCCCCAGCACTCTTTCCACCCCCTCCATTCATCACTCCCAGCCAGTTCTTTGTTCCTCAGCCCCACGTGTTCTTTCCATGTCGGGGCTGTGCACATCCGTACCGTGATTGTACAGACCTGCAGCAAAGCACAGGGTTTGTGCTGCTTGCCTGCTGCAGACACTCTAGTGACTGCTCCTCGCTCCCAGATCAATGTCAGAGAGCAGGTATTGATCAGAAACTTAAGAGCAGCTCCAAACCAGACTGTCAGGAGTCAGTGGACTCACTCCTAACCACTAATCCAGAGCAAAAGGTTCTTCTGCAATCCTTCATCAGGAAGAGAGAAGGGCAGATACTGTATTTTTAGGAGTGCAGCACATTTTTTAATGGAAAGAGATGGCCCAGGGCTTTTCATCCCTCCCCCTCCCAAGATGCTGCTTCTTTTCAGCAGAAATATTGCTGCATTAGAGAACAGGTCATTTCCTCTATCAGTGAGAATTCAGTGTCCTATTTGATGCCGATCCTTGTGCTATAAATAGAAATTTCCCCCTTTTATAGCTGCTGAATAATTGTGTGTGTGAAATAGGAATGCAGTTTTCAAAAGAGTGCCTGATAAGCAGCTTGCTGGAGTGAAATCGTTGGACAGAAGGAATTCACAGCACCTGCAGAGCATCACATGCTGTGGAAAAACATTCAAGGTCGACATGATAGAGATGGGTCATGGACCAGATCTGACTACAGAGGATGTAAGCTCAAGCTAAGCAGCCTCCCCACAGTACTTCTTCCCACAGCACCCCAACAACTCATTTCACGCTCCACACGCAGCTCAGGATCAAAGAGAAGAAGCCCAGCTCAGAGGAGCTGAGACTTCCTCAGCCCACGTACTGGAAAGCCAGGAGGAGCAGGCAGAACAGGTTTCTAAAACAGCAGCAGAGGACACAATCCCAAATGAGGAAGAGTATAGTTTAACATCCAGCATCAAAAGAAAGAGGGGAAGAACACCACAAACACCAGAGAGGCACAAGCTTGCCTTCAAAAGAGTGAGAATGCTAATTGGAGGTACAGAGAGGCAATGAAAACACCAGCACAGAGAGACTGAATGGCGGAGGAGTGAGAGAGCCCAATTAATGCTGAAGAAACCAGTCATTTCTGGTGGAAATGGGCATGTGCAGCCTGACCCTTGCTGGGGCCTGCCCACAGTGCCTTAATGAGAGCCCTGAATGCAAGCAGGACTCCAAAGGCATTGCAGTAAAACAACCACCCTCCATCAGCTCATCGAGAATAGCTTTTCCCCGGGATGCCTCGTAGGGACAGGGCTGTGTGAAGGGAGGCTGAGCAATGCTCTTGTTTCTGGGTGTTGAAGAGATCTTTGCCCTGCACAGCTGGAGAGAGGCACCAGTGGAGGGGAATGGAGGGATGCAGCAAGGTGTGAAAGGCAGAAAGTAAATTCAGCATGGCACAGCCAGCTGGGCCAGGGAGGGGATTGTCCTGCTCTGCACTGTGCTGGGGTGGCCTCACCTTGAGCTCTGGGGGCAGGTTTGGGTGACACAGGATGAGAAGGACAGAAAACTATGGGAGAGTGTCCACAGGAGGGTAATGAGGGTGGTGAAGGATCTGGAGGGGAAGTCTGATGAGGAGAGGCTGAAGGCCCTGGGGTTGCTGAGCCTGGAGGAGGCTGAGGGGAGACCTCCTGGCGCTCTGTGGCTTCCTACCGAGGGCAGCGAAGGGGCAGGCGCCGATCTCCTCTCTGTGGGGACCAGGGACAGAAGCCGAGGGAACGGCATGAAGCTGCGCCAGGGGAGGGTCAGGCTGGGGGTCAGGAAGAGGCTCTGTCCTGAGAGGGGGGTCGGGCACTGGCACAGGCTCCCCAGGGAAGTGGTCCCAGCCCCCAGCTGGGCTGAGCTCAAGCAGCGTCTGGACGATGCGCTCAGTGCCCTGCTCTGACCTGGCTGCTCCTGTGTGGAGCCAGGAGTGGGACTGAGGATCCTCCTGGGTCTCTTCCAGCTCAGGAGAGTCTGGGAATCTATTATAAGAATAAAACACAATATGGGGCTTCCAGTTGCTGCAGAAGAGCAGTTGACATTGGCTCCTCCACACACCAGCAATGTGAAGGGAGGAGGAAAGACTAGGAGTTACCTCAGTCCAAAATACCCAGAGCCATGACCAGGGTGAGGACAGACAGGGATCAGTGTGCTCAGCATCATGCACAAAGAACCAGGAGAGAGAAAAGCAGCCAAACCCACCATCACTATGGCGATAGAAAGCCCTGGAACACACTCAGCAAGGAAAAAAAGAGGTAAAAGGAATCACAAGCCGTGTTTTCAGCCACACAGAACATCATCCTTGAGATAGGATCAGGCCCGAGGATCCACCCAGCTCAATTGTTAGTCGGCCAGTGCTGTAATCAGCCTCTTCTCAGCTTCCACCCTGTCTGCAGGTCAAAGAGGACACAGCCACAGATACAAAATGCAAAGGGGTTTTATTATTGATTCAGAGGTTAGACAAGGCACCATTTGATCTAAAAAGAAATGCAAAAAACCACTCCAATTAAGTGTTACTTTTGCAGTCAATTAAAAATAGGTAGTCTCTTTTGCATTTCTTCAGCATTGTGTGAATTCCAGCTTGGTCGACATCACAGGAAAGCCACCCTGTTGCCAAGGAAGGCAAGCTTGGACTACAGCAGCAGCCTCTCTGTTCAGCAGCAGAGAAACCTTGAGGAGTCTCTTTGCCAGGGTGTAGGAATGCAGCAGGACAAGGAAAAGAAAACTTCCAGGAAAAGACCACGGCATCTATTTGGCTTTCAATTTTCCATTTCACAAACAATGTGTCATCTGTTTGTTTTGATCCTCGCCGACAGGAAACAACTTTCAAAAAACCACAGCAAACTTTGACATGGCCTCAGTGTAGTAAGAGCCCGTGAAACAAGTCCTTGAAGTCCTGGAGAAGCCCTGTATGGCCTCTAGCCCAACCCCCTAACAGGTCAAGGACCTGCAACTGATCACTGACAGAGAACTTTCACTCGATACAATTGTTCTGCATCCCCAAACTGTGATTTCTAAGGAGGCCATCTCCTCTTCACAATGATTCTGCTGAATAAGAAGTCCAAACAAAACCCAACCAAATCAGTCCCTAAGCCCCTTGTCTACCACCTCCTTATTCCCCTCCCATCTAATCGTAACCCCCTCCCCAGCTGCCCTCCCTGCCCTCCCCCCCCCAGGGGAGGGCTACAATCGGTGATGTAGAAGCGTGCAGCGTTTGCTGGTCTCATCTCGTTCACGGAGTCACTCAGCTGGAATAAATGGGAACAAAGGAAAAAAAAATAGGTTTAGGGGAAAAAAAAAAAAAGCCCCCAAATTAATCATGTGTTATGGCAGGAAAAGGCTGGAGAGCTGGAGCACAAAGTGGAAAAAGGAAGGGAGAGCAGCAAAACATATTGTTCTTGTGGAGTAAAACCACGACCAAATCCAGTTACACCAAGTGGCATTACAAAGCACACAGGGGGCTGCAGCTCTCCCCCAAGACTCCCTCAAGATGCCAAGATAAAACCTACTCCCACTCAGAATTTCCTTACAGTCACTGAGATGCCGGGACAGCTCCAACCCGCTTTCCTCTCACTACCCTGCAGCCCTGTGCCAAGCACTATCCCAACTTCCCGACACGCCAACGCCACGTGCCAGGGCTGTCCTTTCACAAAAAAGCTGGAGATGATCAACAAGGCCAGGGCCATCTGGGAGATCTCAGGGGACTGCAGGCTCCTGATGGAGCCAGCACTGTTTACTTTCAAACCCGCTCTCCCCGCAGTCACGTGCTTTCAAGAGCAACAAGTCAACGGCTTTCAGTTCCTGGTGTTATTTCCAGTTTGCTGGAAGGGAAGAGGTTGTTTCCCTGGAAAGATTTACAAGGACAGAGGGTGGTTTTTAGAAAAAGAGAAGTTGCAAAGAGAAAGAGTGAGAGATTCCTGAGGATTAGGCATCTGCTCCAGACACGGAGCCCACAGCGGTGACTGCAAAGGAGGGAAACATCCCTTGTCCTCAAAGGAGAAGGGTACTCTAAATCAGTAAATACACATGAAAGGCCAAAGGACAAAGTTTCATCTGGGTTTAGAGCACTTACAGCAGGGTCCTCTATGAAAGGCCGGAGTCCTGCACGGGCAAAGGTTGTCACCAGCCTTGCAGGATCACCCTATAGCAGTAGAACAGCCCTGAGAAGCTGGAGCCCTAACCACACTGCACACAGGGTCTGCAAACGGACAGCCTGACAGAGCTGGTTGATTTGCTCAAGAAACAAGTACATTTCCATGATGTCATAACAAAGGTCATTGGCTCAAGGGCACATGAAGCCAGTGGTTAATAACACTAGCACTCAGGCCTTGGAAAATAATTTGTTTTGCAATAAGGCTTTATTTAGACTTTGGGATCAGGAGATGCTCAACACATCTTCAACTCCTTGGCCAAAGCCAAGGCAAGAATGAGAGATAAAGCCAAAGTCCTTGTCCTCAAGAGATCCTAACTTGCCACATACTGTGACTGTCAGGCTCTGATTAGACTTCATGTTAGGGAAAAAAAAAAGCAGAAAGGATCTCACTAGTATTTGCTATATTCAGAGCAAAAAATAAGGAGCAGCCAAAAACCCTCAGCTCTCACCCACCCTCTTTCTGCCCCAGAAGCCCCATCAGCATGGGAGGAAGACAGGCTGTGCTCCCAGGTAACCTGCCATCCCACAGAGAACAAGCACAGGTACAATTTGAACAAGTTCTCACCCAGCCCTGAGCAGCAGCAGGCTGTGCCAAGCTGTCCCTCCCACGGACAGCACACACACAGAGCCCTTCACATGCTGTCCACAAGCAACCCCACGTTTCGTTTCCTGCAGCAGGAGAGCATCGTCTACCCAGCACCAGTGACGGTCCTTCCCCCACCCCCTCCCTGTAAACGACTCCATCCTGATCTCCAGCCTTTTCCTAATCCCCTGCGGAGCTGCCAGGAGGAGCTGAAAGCACAGCTCCTTCCAGGGAGAAGGAGCTTTAGAAAGAAGCCAGAACCCTCTGCCGCGAAGGGGTGCGAATCCCGGTTCTTGCAGCGGGTGCGCTGGCTCGCTGCGACCTCTAGGGGCGAAGGCTCCGGCAGCCGCAGACAGACGGACAGTCACATATACCGAGATACAGACCGTTATCAGCGTCTTTAATAGAGCACCGTCAGTCCCCCTCCTCTTCTACTCTGCTTAGGTCTTCGCCCTCCCGATCCCCAAAGAGGCAGAGAGAGAGAGACAGAGAGAGAAGGGAGAGCTCCATCCTGGAGGGGATGGAGCTCTAAACGAACATAACCAGGTCTTTACATGTGGCTCTGGAGAAGGCTGCCAGGATGCTAGCAAACACCACATCTGGAGACTGGGAGGCATCCACCGCCGTATGGATCCCGCGCTTGCTGTAGTAGGAGACCAGGGGAGAGGTCTGCGTGTGATACGCCTTCAGGCGGGTCTTCAGCGCCGTTTCGTTATCATCTGAACGGCGGATCAGTGGCTCTCCAGTGACCTGGGAGAAGCAAGGGGACAGTCTCCAGCTAGCTGCAGCCTGGCAAGCTTCCCCCTTCTCTCTGCAGCTATGACAACCCCTGTTCCCTTCTCCAGGATAGGCTACAGTGCAGAGCTGCAGAGGTGAGTCCCCAGGTCTGCACGGGAGAGTGTGGTGAACCCAGGACAACCGCACCAAGTCCCAGAGCAGTCACTGAAGAGAGAAGGATTCAGCATCATGGTCTTTCCCCCATGCTCCACTCTGCTTGCTAAAAGGAGCCTCAAGGGCAGGCACCAGCAACAGTTGCTCCCCATTAGGGAAACCAGTTGGAACCCACCACAACTTCAGCTATGGGACAGAGTCCAACAAGGTCTGAGGTTGGCAGAACCCAAAGCAGCTCTGCAGAACGGCCATGCCCTTGACTCCCCACACTCCCCAGAAAGCCAGGACAGAAGGTACAAAAGAAGGAAAGGAATTGGTTTTTTTTCCAAGGATGCTACAAAGCATCAGCTAAACCCAAAGCCATGTAAGCCGTGGCCTCAGGAGCTCACATACATCGTCCTTCATGTGCTCTTTCGGGGGTCTGAACTCCTCGTGATAAGAGCGGCCACTCGCTGGATGAATCAGCCTAAGACAGAAAGCAAGTGTCAGCAGAGTAGCCTGATGGCAGGACAAGATCTCCTGAACTCGCCACTCATCAGCAGAGAAGCCTCTGCAATAACAACCCAATTAGACTCTATTGAGAAAAGGCTCTTCTGGCTATTTCTGTACCAAGGGCCCCTTCAGGCACCTGAAAAAAAGCAGCTGTGCTAGAAACTGGGAAGGGATTTTTCCTTTATGCTGGAGTGGGGAAGGGGGCGAGCTCCTGGAGGTGCGTGGGTGGCATGGTGCAAGAGCAGGAGACATCCACATGCCTGCAGAGCCACGACTGACCCTGGCCAGGATGCTCAGCAGCCCCTGGACACGTGTGCCATGTCTGTTTAAGGGAGTGGTAACAGCTCCAGAGAAGCAAGAGAGATATTTGCTGTCAGACCCTGGGCTTAAAGGCTGAGCTGTGTCACCAAGGACGCCAATTCGTACCAACAGCCCCTATGTGGAGGGCAACAAAGGGACTCTGGCCTGGGCACAGGAGAGCAGGCAGGAAAGCTCAAAGATAATATACACCAGAACTGCAGCTAGCCCTAAACATTGTGAGGGTGACATGAGGATCCAAAACTAGGATGTTCTCCCCTAAACTAGGGAGCCCCACCCTGTGCACTGAGTGTTTGGGAGAGAAGAATTACCGTCCAGTGATTCTCCGGATTAGCAAGGAGTCAGGGATGCTGAACTCAATGACCGAGTCCAACTTCTCTCTTCTCTTCTCCAGGAGCTCATCCAGCTGCAACAGAAAACACCCAGCTCAGAGGGTGCAGAGCTGAGGGAGCCCTGTCTCCAGGCACGGAGGAGATGCCAGAGCAGTCCCCGAAGAGGAGAATCATAGATTCATTAAGGTTGGAAAAGAACTCGTAGACCATCTAGTCCAACCACTCCCCTACCACCCTTATCACTCACTAACCCATGTCCTCAACCATGTACCTCACATTTAACCTCTCCTTAAACCCCCTGAAGGACAGTGACTCCACCACCTCCCTGGGCAACCCATTCCAGTGCCTGACCACTCTTTTTGAGAAGAAATTTCTCCTCATTTCTAACCTGAGCCTCCCCTGGCACAACTTGCTGTCATTCCCTCTTGTCCTATCACTAGTTATCTGTGAGAAGAGGCCGACCCCTAGCTCCCCACAACCTCCTTTCAGGTAGTTGTAGAGAGCAACGAGGTCTCCTCTGAGCCTCCCCTTCTCCAGACTGGAGAGTCCCAGTTCCCTCAGCTGCTCCAGGCCTTTCACAGCTCCACAGCCCTTCTCTGGCCAGGCTCCAGGGCTGCAACAGAGTAAGGGGGCTCACATACCATTTCAGCCTGCTTCACCGTGCGTGGGAAGCCATCCAGGAGGAAGCCATTCTTGCAGGGAGGGGAATCAAGGTTGTTCTCGATCAGCTCCACCACCATTTCATCGCTCACCTGCGGAGAGACAGGCACACGGTCAGGAGGGACACCCCAATTTTACACACTGCTGACCCTGGAGCCACTGTACCCCTGCCAGCACCTGGGATGCACCAGTCCCTTTCCACATGGTCCCAGGGGCAGCAGCCACAGTACAGGGCACTGCTGTTATGGTGGCAAGAGCTGCACGTTCAGACCTGCCCACATCAGGGAAGCACTCGTGCCACCGGTGTCAACACCAAGACACAGCTAATGAGACACTTCACTCCAGGGACACTCCAGCCCGCACAGAGACCTGGACCAGCACCGAAACCTCAGTGTTACTAAGGTCACTGAATTTCAAGGGTGACCCTCAGCTGAAAGACAAACTCCCTAGACGCTTTTTTAAAAAAAATAAACCAGTTCATGATACAAAATACCAACATAACCTTTATTTCCTGTTACTTTGTACCTTCACCCACACATCCCCCTCAGTGGGCAGGCCTGGCCACAAAGGGCAAAGCCTGTGAATTGCTCACTGACACTCGTAAAACCTGTGTGAAGGTAAAATGCCCAATTAATTACTGACAAGCTCCGGCCACGCTGTATAGTTTTCCCATATCACCACCTCAGCACACTGCTGGGATCAGTGCCTTTTCTGCACTGCAGTATTTAGAAAGCACTAAAAGACACCACAGCCCCAGCAATGGCTGTTTACTCTCCTCCTGTTTCCTCCAGCACACACAGACAGGACCCAGCAGGACCTGGGACCCAGCAGGACCTGGGACCAGACTGTCACAGCGCACATAAGAGCCCTGGAGTGGGAAACATACAGGCACAAACCAGTTTGGGTGAAGCAGCAACTCATTGCTGTGTTTTCCTGATTACCCCTTTCAGGGTCCTGCTTCGTAATCAAGCATAAAACACCCATCCCAGGCTCTGAACACTGCTGGGCTCCCAGCTGAGTTATCTCCGAGCCAGAGCATGGCTCTGGGATATACCTGCAGAGCAGCCCGGTGCTGGCTGCCACACACACGTGGCAGATAACCACCAGCCTTGCCAGATAACGTCCCTATCTTTCATAACCAGCTGGGATATTGCAGGCTTGGTGGAGAAATGCTTTGAGTAAAAGCTGCAGCCACGTCGCTCTGCCTACCCGGGGCCGAGAGATTCGCTGTGGGGCATTACGTGCCCCTGTCAGCAAGCAGCGGTGCCTGCAATCTGCCCCACACCTCTTTGGGGCAAGTCACTGCAACTTGAAGTCTTTCAAGTTTCCCCCAAGATATTTCAGTCACATCAGGAAGATAATGAGATCCTCTGAAAATGAATGTGTCAAAGAACCTCGCTCTTGTCTCTTGGGGATCCAGAGCACCCCTTTCACACAGCATTGCACAGAACACACTGTAACTACCACAGCAACACCCCACACTCCATTTTCACTGTTGTTATAAGCCAACAGCAGTTATGCAAGAGCTGGGACGTAGATGTGCCCTCTGAACATACTCTTCCACCCCACAGGAGCCCAGGAATGATGTGACGACACGGGAACCACAAAGCATGGCTGTAACAACCTACAGCTCCAAGGATACACCTTCACCTCCGTGTTCAAGACCCACAATCCAGATTGTACTCCATGAACCTTAAAGGACTCACAAGAAGAGCCAGCCCAGGGACAGAAAGGCTGCTGGTAAGCACAGCCAAGTTTCAGAGCAACTGCATATTTAGACGACGTTTCTCCTGCAGAATAATGAGAAGGGGAATCCTTTCCTCTGCTAATTGTTGCTAATTTTTGCGCGTAATTAAGCGGCGGATTTTGACTGCTCTCATTCCAGGTACTGCCAGGCCATCTCCCCTCCCAGCACATCTCCCCACTACCCACCAGTTTCCCTGCATCCATCGTCTCTTTGAGCCGCTTGCCCAGCTCAGACCCCGAAGCCACCATGGCCCGCAGCATGTCCCCGGTTGCCAGGTGGCAGACGCAGTAGGTCTCAGCCAGCTTCGGAGCCTGCGGGAGAGGACAGAGAAGAGGTGAGCTCGCCGAGAGGGGCCCGGAGGCAGCACCGCGGAGGCTGAGGCCCAGCCGGGGTTCGGCCCCCCCGGTCCTGGCGGGGCCTTGTCCCGCGCTCCCAGCGGCAGGACAGTGTGCGACCGGCCGGCACACAACCCTGAGAACCGGGTGCTCCGGGAGAGGGACAAGGCGGCCGGACCCTCAAAGGGGCTCCGGGACAAAGGGCCGCAGCGCCGAGGCCCATATGGAGGAAAAGCGGCCCGGGGGCCTCCGGAGCGGGACAGGCCGCAAC
>VXBZ01009875.1:0-10066 GCA_013399135.1 Heliornis fulica | reverse complement strand
AGTCCTGCTCCCAGACCCTTGCTCTGCCCACTCCTGCGTGGCTGTGGAGCTGCACCTCAGCTTCAGGCGCAGTGGGACGTCGTCCTCACTTGTGGTTGTGTCGAGTAAGGGTGTAAAACTTCCCCCTCGGGTTTTTTTTAATAGTTTTTCAGACCATGTTGGCCTTTCACAAGTGCTTTTGCCAGCTGCTTATTTTTCCCTGCAGGAAATTGTATACAAGTGCTCCTGTGGCAGGAAGATTCGCATTGACCTTGGGCAGTTTTGCTACAAGAGCCGTCAGGGTAAAACTATCCAGCGGGAGCGACTTCTTTCCATGCAGACCAGGGCCAGGCCGTCCCCTCAACCCCGCGGTCCCACACAGCACAGGCTGCCCCGCAGCTAATTAGCATGAATTAACAGCCCCTGCAGCACCTCCCCAGTTCGAACTTCGTNTCGGGGCGGGTTTTGAGGCTCTCGAGGAAGCTTTGCCAGCCTCCCACGGGTAACGGCAGTTGTGTTTTACGCCTCTGCACGAGTCATCAACTCCCCCAGTCCTGCTCCCAGACCCTTGCTCTGCCCACTCCTGCGNTGTGGGTCGCATGGCTCTGCCACTGGCCTTGGCACAGCGGGAATGGCTCTACCCTGGTGATGGTGGGGAAGGGTGGCATGGTCCCCTGTGACCCCCCCCAACTTATGTGCACGTTGGGGAGCAGCCCCCCAGCTTGGGACACTGCCCCAGCGCGAGTGCTGTGGGGGCTGCCGTGGGGCTGGAGGGTTTATGCAGGCGGCTCCAGACGCTGCACGTGGAGATATTTCATCCTGGCCGGCTGTTTGGGATGCTTCTCGTTCCTGTTGTGGAGGGCAGTTGCCAGGCTGGGAGATGCTGGGATTCCTCGGCGATCTGGGTGTGTGGTGTCCGGCCTGGGAGCTCCCCCCAGTTCCCGCTGGCCCCCGGCGCGATGATCCAGCCAGCTGGAGTGATCCTCCCTGCACCGGGAATTCCTGGCGTTCCCCACGGGTGAAGGGAGCCGGGATGCTTCTGCATGGGAGTCTGGTGGTGTTGGATGTGCTTCTCCTGAACCCCTCTGGGGTGGGAGGGTGGAAGCCTCCTTCTCCCCATCACCGATGGGATCGCGGGGCCTGGTGGGTGTCAGGCTGCTGTTGGCACCGCTGCCCTGCTTTGGTGTTAGGGAGGCACTGAACCCCCCACAAGTGTGCGGTCCCCTTGTCACCCTGGGGGTACAAAGCAGGTGCTGGAGGGAGAACCTGGTGCTCAGCTGGGGTGCTGGGGGGGGTCAGGGCCTGCTGCAAAGCCATGTCTCCCTCCAGCTCCTGTAATTTCAGAGCAGCTGCTGGGTCGCTGTGTCCATCCTGGCAGTGCCCGGCCTCTCTCTGTGGCTGGGAAGGGGAGGATGGAGATAAATCCAGCGGGGACGTCGGCAGCACCGTCCGCTCCCCCGCGCTGGGCTCCGCTCTCCGTGCCCATGTGTGGCCGGCTCGTGGCGTGGGGGGAGAGGAGATGGAACCCCCTGCGCCCGCTCCACAGGCTGTTCCTCGCTTCCTTCTCACAGCCTCTTTGTCAGCAAGAAACAGGGTGGTTTTTTCCTTTTTTTTCCTCCTTTTTTTTCTTTAGAGGAAAATTCCATTGTGCTATTTTTAGTGGTGACAACTTGGCTTCTTGCAACAGCTTCTCTCTGCTCCGGGCTCTGCCGGGAGGCGCAGGGGGGATGTCTGCAGGATGCCGGGGTGGCAGCCGGCCTTCGGCGTATGGGTAGGTGATGGCTGCCACTGCCTGGCAGCTCTGTCCATGCCACCGTGGGGGCTGACTCCATTGGCCTGGGGTTTCACTCCTGTCCCGGCTGCTGCCGACCCACATGTCACCTTTGATGGCGGTGGGTCCTCTGGGTGCCACCTCCACCCCTCCGAGCCCAGTGGTGGTGCGTGGGGAGGCTGTGGAATAGGGGCACCACGCTGGCTCCCCGGCGTGGGGGCAGACAGCTGGTGGGACACAGGCAGCGAGTGGCTTGTGGGGTTTGCTCTGATCGTGAAGGAAGGTGACACCACCCCCCTGGGCACATCACTCTGTGGAGGACCTGAGCCCCGTGCCCCCCTCTGGGGTCATTTCACTGAGCAAACTGGCTTTATCGATGCCGTGGTGTGCCAAGCAAGGCTTTGGGGATGGGTGGATCTGCTCCACCGGCATGTGGTGAAGGGACTGGAGGGGTTCACGTGCTGATGTCTGTGGGCAAGGAGATTCCCCTTGCCCCATCAAGACCCCAGGAGCTGCTGTCCCCAGTTTTGGGGGGTGGGGGGTGATTTGGCTCCCACAGCAGATCCTTGCTCAAAGCCCAAACACCGTGTGGGTGTGCCAGGATGGCTCTGCCGGGAGGAGCCGGCCGTGCTGTAGCCCAGGCAGGCAGATCCTGCACCGTGCTGATGGGTCTTGCTCAATCTGCTGGGATCTTTCTGGAGAGGCAGTGGGATGATACTGGGAGAACATGACCTGTTCCATGCCAAGCTGTTAGTTTCACTTTGAATGAAGTCCTTGGATGTGCCTGGTGACGCCATTCCTGCTGAAGGGCAGTGATGAACAGGAGTTGGATGCTCATCCCCCCCAGCATGTTGGACTGGTTCCCACTGCCTAAACCCCTTTTAAAACCAGTAAGTGTTCCATTTGGCACTGGAAGCACCTGTCTGCCTGTGCAGTGTGAGTGCATGGCCAGCAAGGGGGCAAGATCAGGAGGGATCCATCTCCTGCCAGCTCCTGAGTCTCACCTGGCCCTTTTTTTGTCCAAACACTTATTGGCACTTTTTGGTGGCCTCTCCCATGCTGGCAGCCTGGTGTGGAGTCCCAAGTTTGGCTTTTCCCATGGAGATGGGTGGATGGAGACCCATGTTTCTCCCATCCACCGCCTGCAAGTCTCAAAGCCCGTTGGGTTTTTATTTTCCCCCTTCCCCTCCCAGTTCCCTCAAACGTGCTCTTTGCTGGAAATATCCCTGGGACATACAATCCCTGAAGCCTCTGGTGTGGGGGGAGGTAAGGGGTGCCGGGAGCCCTGATGGTGTGGGGCACTTGCTGTTAGCACTGGGCTCATTTGTGGAAAAGGGGGGTGGCCTCAGCTATGGGAGGCTTTAAAAGGCTTCAAATAAGGAAACGTGAGGGCTTTGCCGCAGCTGTGCTCGCCGGTGGTCAAAGGGTGACGATGGCGAGGCCGCCGAGCCGGTGACGGGGGCTGGGGCTTGCTGGCACTTCGATGTCACCCCGCTGAGGAGCAGAGCGAGTTCATCTGGAAAATGAACTTGGAGAAGTACAAGAAGTTCCTGGATGGACTCGGCACCCTGAAAGGTATTTCTCACCCTCTGCGGCGATTTTGGGGAGCTCCTTGAGGGGCTGAGCCGCTCCGGCATCGCCGCCTCGGAGGGCTCCAGCAGAGCCTGACCATCTGCCAGCCATCGCCCATCGAGGCGGGTGGAGTCCCCCGGGATGTCGAGGAGTCGGCAGCCTTCCCGCGGAGGCGGTGGGGAGGGGTGGTGCTCTCCATGGCTCCGCTTCGCTTCCCTCCTTTGTCTTTTCTCTGGGTGTCGAGCGCTGTGCCTGGGCACAGAGCGGCGCTGGGGCAGCAGCCACCTAATGTGGAAGGGGGGCAGGGGAGATAAATAACCACGGGAAGAGAAATTGAGCTCAAAATCCCGCTGAAGGGAAGGGAGACAGCTGCTGCTCCCGTGGCTGGGGGGGCTGATCCGGCTCCGCTGACCGTGCCGTCGCCATGTGGGTCCCACCGACCGCGGTACCCGGGTGTGGATTGATGCTTTTCCCACCCCACTATTTCCTTCCAAACCTCTTTTCCTGATGCTCTGCCCCCTCCTGCCTTGTGGGCTCTCCCCGGAGAGCTGCCTGCGACACCCGATCGTGCTGGGCCAGCCCTGGCAGGTGGCTGGAGACCGGCGGCTGTTGTCTGTGCCGCAGCCGGCAGCGAGCCCGGGCTGCAGGGGCAGCGGGATGGCAGCTCGGCTTACCTGGCACTCTGGCTACAGCAGGGACACTTCCCTCGCTCTTTCACCCTTCTCCTTTATTTTTTTCTCCCTTCCCTGCTGTCAGAGGTGGGTTTTTTCCCTGTGGGACTCATCCTGCTGCAGAGTGCTCAGGGGATTTGCCTCCAGGAAGGAAGGTGGAGAGGGAAGCCGGAGGCACCTGGGATGCCATCGCCTGTCACCTAACAACACTTTTCCTGACCTGTCCTTTCCCCTGGCAGTGCCACAGCATGGCTGGGCTCTACCCACTGATCCTGTGCTGTAACAACGGCGAATCCCTTCGGTGTTTAATTTAGCAGGGAGCCAAGGGAGTTGTCACCAGTGGTGCTGGCAGCCTCCCCACCCTCTCGTGCCGCAGCCGGGGCTGACACAAAGGGTTAATCCCGCAGCTCTGAGGCTGACAGCTGCCCTGAGTTATCGTGTCCAGGAGTAACATAATTCACTTTCTTACGCTGGCGCGGTGTCCGTCGTGAATTTTTCCTGAGCCTCGCTGCAGCTGGCGCTGGGAATCAATGTAATGGAGCTCCTGGTCACCGTGTGCTGGCTGGGTGTGCTGTGCTGTGCTGGGGGTGGTGGCCAGCTCTGTGCCTCAGTTGCTCTTGTCCCCACCGCCTGCAGCCCCTTGGTAGCTGGAGCTGGGGTGGGCACTGGGCTTGGGTGCCAGTGAGCCCCCTCTCCGCGTTTGGGAGTGGGTGCTGGTGCGTGTGCGCTCGGGGAGCCCAGAGCCCTGCTGGCAGCGCTGGTGCCTGTGCTGGCTCCTGCATCCCGGCGCTCGCGGCGCGTTCCCCGCTCGCTCGCGTGAGCCAACACGGGCGTCGAGTCCCGAAACAGCCAAATCTGTAGTTTTGGGGTCTGGTTTGCTGCCTCTAGCCCAAGTGCTGCCAGCAACAGCCAAATCTGTAGTAAGTGATGTGGGCAGGGAGACGGAGGAAGCTGTGGTGTGGGCAAGGGATGCTTGGGGAGGCGAGATGGCTCGTGGGGCACTTCCCTATGGCATTGGAGGGGATGCCCAGCTTTGCAGGCAGTTGTGGTTAGCTCTGCCGTCACCGCGTCCCCGGTTGTGTGGTTTGGTGTTTCAGCTCTCCAGCGCTGAGAGCAGCCCCAGCCAGCCCGTCCCTGAGCCGCAGGGCTGGACAAAGCTGGAGGAAAGGAAGGTTTTATTGCTGGAGAGGTTATTTTTTTTTCCATGCCTCCTTGTCTCCCTCCATCTCTATTCATCTCCCCAGGGAGGTGGAGGCAGCAGCGGATATTGGAGCTGGGAGCATTTCATATGTAAATGTCCGTGTGTGTAAGTCCAGGCCCCTGACCCCCGGCACAATGCCAGTGCCAGCATCCATTGCTGGTGCCAGCATCCATCGCCACCAGCCACGCCAGCTCTGGGTGAGGGGCTTGGAGAGCATCCTGGTCCCTGGATGGAGCTGGGAGGCTCTCCCAGATCCGTGCTGGGGACAAAGGATGCTGCATTCACGTGGCTCCTGCCCCCCCAGCTGCTGCCCCAGTGGGTTCGGGGTCACCCAGCCTTTCCACACCATCTCATTCTCCGGTTTCCCGGGGCAGCGGCTGTGGCAGCACCTGAGGTGACAAGAGCCTTGGGCTTGGCTCAGGAAACCCATTTGATTACAAATTTATTGCTGGGTTAATTTTACCAGCCTGAGGATGGCTGGCTTCACTTTCAGAGAAGTTTGTTGTTTACTTGGCAGCCGGCTGAAATCCAGCATCTCCTCGGCCATCTCCTGCACATGCCGGGTAATCTCCCGGCTTCATCTGACCTTGTTGCCTCTGTGTCTTTTCCCCAGGGGAATGGGGCTCAGATTTTCCCTGTGGTCAGGCAGCTGCCAGTGGGTCCATGTATCTTCCCCTTGCTTCTGTGGCACGTGTGCCCAGCTCTGTGGGGGATTCTGATGGGTTAGATGTAACCTGCTGGGGAGGGGGAATCAGAGCAGGAGGCAGGAGCGGCATCCTGCCCTGGCCTGTGTGGTGTGGCTGGTGCCAGAGTGGTGCTGTGGCTTGTGTGGCGTCGCCGTTTGCTTTCGTGCTGTCATGTGATGGTTTCCTCAAGGAGCAGCTGGGGCTGCCCAAGGTGGCCGGGTGTGATAAGAGATCCAGGGCCACCATCTGCCCCGGCCACTGCGGGTGGGGGCCCCAGTGGCTTTCGGTTCTCCCAGTTTGCGTCTCTCCAGACCCTGTCTCCCTATGCATGGGAAGGAGGACGTGGCTGGTTGCTGCTGGGAAAGGGTGAGCTCCTCTCCTGCAGCACAGCCACCCCCACAACCTGTCCCCTGGTGAGCACAGCCAGCTGGGGGGTCACAGGCTGTACCCTGAGGATCCCTGCTGACTTACAGCTCTCCCACCTCATAGTACTGGGAGATGGATTTTGCTCCACACAAGTCCAGTGGAGCTCTCCAAGAGCATCTGATGGGCTTGGGCCAGGCTGGTGGGATCCAGCCGATCTGGTGGGATCCAGCCGATCTGGTGGTGCTGTGCTGGCGCTGGAGTGGAGCTGGCAGAGAAACGTTAGCAACTGGATTATTGCATTTGTATTTTAATGGGGATTAAGTTTCTCCACAGGAGAGCGAGTCTCTAGGGAACAGAGGTTTCAGGGTCCTGCCTTCCCCTGTTTGGATTTTTGAATCCCAAATTCCTCTCTGCTGCTGCACGCCAAGGCCAGTCCGGCCAGGGGCTGTCGAGTGAAGCATCGCTTCAGAGCACAGCACAGCCATGAGCAAAACCCCATCTGAGTCTGTGGCTGTGACCCCCAAGAGCTCTGATACTCTGGGCAAGGGAGCACGGAAAGGCCGGGGCCACATCCGGACCCTGGGCAAGCACTGGGTGCTGTGTGTGGGGACCTCAGGGTGCCATTATCCGCAGTCTTGGCTTCCTTGCGGTGTTGGGACCCCCCATCTTTGCTTGATGGGTGCTGGGGATGGCTGATGGCACGTCCCTGCTGCCTGTTCTCCTGCATGGCACTAGTTGGGTTTGGTGCTGTGCGGGTTGTGATGTCTGAGATGTGGGGCAGAGCAGGACAACTGGGTGCTTCTCTTCAGCCTCCGTGATGAAGACCGGCCTTCACACAGCTCCCTCCCCAAGCAGGCTTGGGGTGCAGGCCCACCAGCACCCCTTGATATTTGTAGTGAGGCTGCCTCAACCCCAAGCTCCTTCATGGAGGGGCTGAAGGTGGCAGAAATGGGGGACATGTCTGCAGGGTGGGCCGCGCTCCCTTGCCTCTTTGTGTCGCCATTTGCAGGGAGCGAGGGCTTGGGAGCCGGGGGTGTCGGCGAGGCCGTGCCCAGACCCCCACGCATCGGGAGCGGCTGTGTGGAGCCTGTGTGAACCGAGCGGCCCCCAGCAAAGCGCGGCCTGGCCCCGCTGCCCTGACGTTTCCCTATTTCCCCCGCTGCCTGAGCTGCCCTTGGTTGGCGGTGGAATAACAACCCCTGTGCCGAGACACCGGCCCTTTTGTTAGCCTGTAGAAAGGGAGTTTTGATGCCTCGATTCCTCTGCATACACCCCCACCCCGGCTCTCCTGCTCCCTAAGCTGCTGCTGTGGGAAGAGCAAAGCTTGGCCTTGAGCAGCTCAGGATGATCCCACCACCTCTGCTCTGGCCCAGCTCCTCACCATACCCCCCAGGGCTCAGTGGTGTGGGGGTCCATGGGGTCTGGCCCCTCTGGAGGCACTGGGACTTCTTTTGGGGGACTTTTCTGGGACTCGGGGTGTTTGCTGGTGCTGGGCCCCTGTGTGGGTACAGAATGTGGCCAGGGCTTGTGTTGCTCACTGGCAGAGGGTTCTGCAGCTCCTCTTTGCTGGGTGACCCATCAGGTCTTGGTTGGGGGTGTCTGTGTTGTTTTGGCTTTGCACAGCTTTCTCTCGGCTGAGGCATCAGCGGGACGTGCTGGGAATTAGAGCTGGGTGTTTACCCAGCCGTGGAGACAGGGACCTGTGGAGGTGTGCAGAGTGCGGTCCCTGTGGCCGGAGGGGCAGGGAGGGACCCGGAGATGGCATCGCCTTCCTCCTCCCCCAGCCTGGGAGAGGTGCCACCTCGCCGTGTCAGCACAGGCCCCTGGGAAAGCGCGCAGACCTGTGTGTCCTCTTGCACGTGGGTGTGCAAGCCAGCCTTCCTCCACGCCCAGAGCTGGGATGGGGCCGCTCACTCCCAAAAAGCAGGAGTATGTTCTGCCAGGAGACCTTTGCTGTTTGTCACCTGTCCCCATCCTTGTCACCCGTCACCCATCCTCAATGCCCATCCCCGGCTTCATCTCCTCCCTCTTGCCCAGCAGCTCTGTGTGCACCGAGAGCTGCCCTTGCTGTTGGCTGCCTGCCTTCCACGTGTGGCTTTTATCTGTGCCTCGGTACCCCACCGCTGCCTGTCCCTGTCCCCTGCCTTCTTCTTGCAGGGTGATGCCACCAGGTCGGTGCCAGCTCAGTGGTATTCATCGCTTTCCCAGAGCTCAGGGTGTGTGGCCACGAGTTTCATGGCATCATTTAATGAGCAAGCGTGGTATGGCTCCCTGCCGGCGTCCTCGGTGGGGTGACAAACCGGGGGAGGCTTCTGAGAGGTGGGAAGGGATGAAATAATGCTTGAACTGCTGCGTCAGCAAAAACCCAAGGGCCTCAGCAGTCATCTGGGGAGGGAGGCTGCCGCGGGTGGGTTGGTGCAGGATGTAAGGCTGGGGAGGAAGCAGTGAGATCACCCTCACCACCTCTTCCCAGGGATGCACCTCTCTTCCCACTGAGAGGTTGGGATAAAAAGCTGGGGCAGTGTGGAGAGGGTCTGAATGAGCCACAGCCAGGATGGCATTGCCTGCATGTTGTTGAGCAAACCTCCCATGCCGGGGGAGATTGGGGGTCTTGGGTTGCTCTGGGGGGTACAAAGAGGGGCAGGCAGCCTGCCTGTGCTGGGGGTGGTGGGGCTGGCAGCTTTGACTGCTGTAGACACCCCAGGAAAGGTGCTCGCTCTGGGGCACCAAAGCACAAACCCTGCCAAGAAAAGGAGGCCGGAGCTCTGCACCGGGATCGCTGCCTGCTCTCCCTCCTGCAGAACTGCCTGTGGGTGCTGCAGGGGAACAGCTCCCTTTGGGGGTCACTTCAGAGTTTCTCAGGTGGTCTCTGTCCATCCCATCCGAGCTGATGCCCTTGGACAGCCCCAGGTGGGACACCACATTCCTCCAGAGCCTGTAACTGCTGCTGTGCTGGCGGATTTTCCCTCCTGCCCGGAGCAGAAGTCGGTGCTGGGCTGTGCTGCTGGGGAATGATTAAGCTGTGAGCAGGTGGCGGTTCCAGCTGGGCTGTTTGCTTTGCAGAATGAAAACTCCTGGGAATGATATTTGCTTCCAGCCTTACCCCAAACCATCTTATCTCTGCCCTCTACTTCCCAGCACAGAGGTGAACCCCGGGGTCCTGTCGTGCGTCCCCCCACCACCCTGAAGCTGCAGGGAGGCAGCCCTGTCATGGCAAGGGAAGTTGGGTGGGGTTGTTTTGGTTTTGGTTTTTTTTTTAAGATACAATTCTTATTTTGGTGCCCAGACGTCTGCTGGAAAGGGGAAGGTCTCTGCTCTTATCGCCAGAGCTTCCTTCCTGCAGTTCCTTGGAGCTCAGATTTTACTGCTGATGGTGGGGGGCAGTTCTTGGGCTTCCCCTGTGCAGCCCCCTTGCTTTGCTGCATCCAGCTGACCTTTGGTATTGTGGGCAGCTCCTCTGCCAAGAGATTTCCAGTTAAATATTCACTTGTGCTGCCCTCTCAGTGAAGACAGCCTGGAAGGTGGGTCCTGGGTGAACTTCATGAAGTTCAGCACTGCAAAGCATGAGGTCTTGCACTTGGGCTGGAGGAATCCCAGCCATAGATCCAGGCTGGGAGAAGAGCTCTTGGAGAATCACCCTGCAGAAGGACCTGGGGGTCCTGGTGGGCAAGGAACTGACCATGAGCCAGCAGTGAGATCTGGCAGCTCAGAAGGCCAATGGTCTCCTGGGCTCCATCAGCAGAGGGGTGGCAGCAGGGACAGGGAAGGGATTGTCCCTCTATGCTCTGCCCTTGGGAACCCCATCTGGAGTCCTGTGTCC
>VXBZ01009870.1:15010-42408 GCA_013399135.1 Heliornis fulica | reverse complement strand
AAGATTTATCTCCTCACCCGCAAGACAGCTAGAAAAGTGTAAGAGAAAGTGAAAGGAGTAGAGTTTTTGCACACCCACCCCCTCAGATCCTTCCAGTTTGTAGCAGAATTTCTTACATAGATTGAGTGTACAGTTTTGAAATATTGTATTATTTTGCTCAGTTTTGTGTGTAAATGTCATCTGCTTGTAAAACCACTGCATTTGTTGACTACATTAAGTTTGAAGGCTTCTTGCCACTTTACAGCTAAACTGTCTTAACTCCTGAACATACTTCAAAAGCCATTTTAAGAATTCTTAGGTAGGTCATAAGTGTTTCCAGATAGTTTTGCTAAACTGTCTCTGTTCTGAGATCACCAACTTCCTTTTGTGTGTTGTTTATGTTTCTTTAACAAAACCCATGCCAACCACTAAAAAAAAGAAACAATCCCTTAGCAGATTCCTGAATTAAATAGCATGTATCATTAATTGTCTTGCTGGCAGAAGAATCCAGTGTAGTTAATGATAATAGGACTTTATTCAGTGTGAAGCCCCGTTCCTTTCAAGAATTTGGGGAGCAGAACATGACTTGAGTGTGAGTAGTAATAGTGGATGCACTGCTTTGTTCTTCGCTTGTGCAGAAAGGCTAAAGGAAATATCTTGTTTGTAATCCGGTGATCTGTTTACAGCTTTCTACCTGATTTCTTGGTAACTTTTTCACATGTAGAAGATATTCATGTCCAGTAATGATACAGTTTTGTGTATCTCTGGATTCCCTGCTAGGCAACTGTTTTGCGGTTAAAACTGCAATGATGGTCATGGAAATGTTCAAAGAGAACTACCTACTTCAATGAGGCTTTAACTGAGAATTAGCTTTTTGGTGTATGGCTTTTGGGTACAACTCTCCTCATCTGTGGGAGGAAAGGAGTAGGTGGCTATAGTAATAAACAATCATGTGTGGTGAAATTCCATTTTTTTAATTTTTTTTTTAATCAGTGATGCATAAAACTGAGCAAATAACAACAGTTATTAGTCTTTAAAGGAACAATTTAATACCAGTAGTGCTTTGATCTTATTCTGGAGCAAATAACGTACAACTTGTGTTTGAAAGTTATCTTCATAAAACACAGAAATACTTTTCACTTGTTAGTACTGTATTGTGAGAGTATTTTAAGAGATTGATCGCAGTGAAGAATATAATTGCCGTAAAACGTGCTTGTCTCAGAATGAGAGTGGCCAGAAGAGAGTGCTCTGTAGAGCAGACCTGCTATTTTTGTCTTGTAGTCTGTCCTGCTGACATGGTTTGCTCACAGGTTAATTTGGGTTCTTTGTGTTTCTCTAATGAAAACCATATTGACCATTATAATTTTATTTCTTTTCTTTTTTCATAGGTAACACTGAAAGGATTTAGTCCTCTGCTTCAGTTTGCATACACTGCTAAGCTTATTTTAAATAAAGATAATGTGTCTGAAGTTTGCAAGTGTGCTGAATTTTTGGGTGTACACAACATTGAAGAGTCTTGCTTTCAGTTTCTCAAATTCAAATTTTTGGACTTCAAATCAGATCAGCAGGAATGTCCTAGGAAGAAGTGTTGCACACAGCATTGTCAGAAGACAAACCCTAAAACTGGCAGTGTGGATGATGGAGACCTAGAAATAGACGATGAAGCAGAAGAGCTTTTAGAAAAGGAATATATTCAAACTTCTGACACAAAATTCTGTAAAGATGAGGAAAATGCTAAATCGTCGCCTGCTCCCCAAGATAATGCCAATCCAACATGCGATCCTGCACACTTAGAAAGAAGCAATGTTTCCAGCTTATCTTCTCAATGCCCAAAGTATAGGAAATTCCAGAAAGCTTTTGGAAGTGACAAAGTTCACACTTCAGAGTCCAGTCCCAGTATTAAAGACATTCAGGTGCCACCAATTGCAGCTTTTCTGGAGAAGGAAATATCTATTAATGATGGCATACAAAAAGCTCAGGAGTCCGTACCTATGCAGCTGGTCTCAAAATGTGAAGAGAATCAGGTAAAAATGGAGGAAGGGGAGGAAAGCATTGAGAAAAAGGAAGAGCCAAACAGAGATTCTCTGACTCAGAATGTGTCTTGTCCGGTGGAGAAAATTAGTGTTTCTGCTTTCCCCCAGAACTCTGCTGCACCTCATGGACTCAGTTCTGTGTCTTTTTTACATACTTGTGAGCAATATGGTAACTTGAATTTCGGTAGTATGCAAACCAACACAGTCTTAGATGAAAAAACCACATCAGGTACAGGAGTTGGGAATGACAAAATTGAAAGTCAAGATGACACGCTTTCGAAGGTCGATTTGTGCACAAGGGAAACCACTAACGTTACATCAGCTGGTGATCGAAGCAGTGTGGAGAGAGAAGTAGCAGAACATCTAGCTGGAGGGTTCTGGAGTGATATTTACAGCACAGAAGCTTGTCAAGTACATTTACCACCTTCAGTTCCAAAAGAGCCTGTGTACTCAGGGAAGAAATCCGAGTGTCCATGGCTGGGTATCAGGATCAGTGAAAGCCCTGAACCTTGCTCTCAAACTTTTACAACACTGAGCTCTGTTAACTGCCCCTTTATAAGCAACCTTAGTGCTGAAGGGTGCTCTAACAGCTCTGAAATAAGTGGTGGAGATTATCTTCAGGGACCCCAACAAGAACAATGTCCCTATAATTATGTGATAAGTTTGGGAGAGGATTCGGAAACTGACACTGAGGGAGACAGTGAATCCTGTTCAGCAAGAGAACAAGAATGTGAGGTAAGAACATCCTGGTGCGTCCTTGGCTTCCCTGTCTCTGAAGGACCTACTCAAAAACCTATCCCGAGTCTGTTGTGTGTGTGCTTGTATTAGGGTTTTTTTAATAGTTGCTTGTTTTCAAAGTGTGGGACTTGAAACTTCAAGTAACCAAGTTTATGAGGAAGATCACTGTTAATTCACGGAGAATTATTAAGTATTTTTTGATAGGATATTGTAAAGTGTTAGATCTTTAGGTATTGGATCTCTTCAGATATTTTTCAGGAACAAAGGTTGAGAACCTTAAAGGTATGTGGGTTCTTTTTCAGAATTCTTTTCTTGCCTGCTTCAGCTAAACATAAGAAAACCCTGAACTTCTTGGAACCTTTGTTTTATAGAAATTTTTAAGTTTTCTTTGTTTTATTCTGAGTTGGGTGAAGGTGGGAGAGAAATGAAACTTCAGATTTACCATGAAATGAAAAGTAAGCTTTCAAGTTGTCTCCAGTAGCTGTAGATTTAAGACTGCTCTAATAGTATCACATTCTCTAAAGCCGAAGTTATATTTGTTCCTCTGACTGCAAATATTTTTTGGCGCTAATCTTGTTTGTCATTGCTTTGGGAGTGTTTTAGGCAGGTGCTATACATAAGCAGCAGTCTAACTGTTGCCACGTTTCCTACTATTATAGAATTGCTGTGTGGTTCTGGGTATGATGAATCCCCTAATGACATGAAAATTCATTTGTTTTTAAAAGCACCAATTTTTTTGCTTTTCAAGATGCGGGAGCCTTACTGAGAGTTACAGTAAGTGGAAGGTACTAGCAATATAGAAAATGGGCAGGCCAAACATTAGAAAGTAGTAAAAGACATCATTGCTGAGGGCAATGCTCTGTCCTTTTGTTTACCTGTTTCTACTAACCATCCTCTGTCCATATTGCTGTAGATACTCTTATTAGACTTTTTTAAAATCTTGATGTAAATGACATGAACTTGACCTTTAGAGGTTAAGCAGATGTAGTTGGTATGGATCTCAGTATCTTACATGTTTAATAAACTGTTTATTTTTATGCATATATACTAAAGAGTTAGTGGTAGCCAAACACAGAAGGAGTTTGCTTTTAAAATCAGATCTTGGAAGATCACAGCAAGGCAACATATTCTGCTACTTAGTCTACTCAAATGTAAACATTAAAATAAAGGGTCTTTAGTGGGATACTTCATAAAATGTGGCAATTATTTTGTAAAGGTAAATGTTTTTCAGTATTAATCCAGACATGTGATCTGTTAATAGAATCATAGCATATCCTGAGTCGGAAGGGACCAATAAGGATCATCAAGTCCAACTCCTGGCAGATGAGTGAAAACCACACACTGCTGTAGCTCAGGTCTATCAACAGCAAAAGCCTGGTGGTTTTCTCCAGCATTAAGAATAATAAAACAAAGGGTGCAACTTCTGTTTAAGTAAATGCATGTTTCAGATGCACTTCTGCAGAAAACTAAGTATAAAAGTGTATGTAGTGCATAGTCTTATGGCAGTTTAGGGGGAACTTGAGACTCTGTTAGTGATTCTCACCAGTATTGTGCACCACTTAACTATAACTTACTTTTGTAGTACATATACCACTCTGAGTATGCTTTTGAGGATTGAGTGTAAATGTACAAAATACTGAATTGTTTTGCCCATGTTCAAGGTCATCTAGTTCCAGACCCTTGGGTTTCATCAACCTTACTAGGCGGTTACATTAGCTTGCTCTTCTCCCTGTGAATTTGTAATAAAGATGGGTTGTGTGGTAAAGAATGCTTAAAATGAACATTTGAATTGGACTGATGATGTTTGTGTGTATCAGTTTCACCTTTGATATATCTTATGTTCTAGGTAAAACTGCCATTTAATGCACAAAGGATTATCTCGCTTTCTAGAAATGATTTCCAGTCATTTCTGAAAATGCATAAATTAACTCCTGAACAGTTGGACTGTATTCATGATATCCGGAGACGAAGTAAAAATAGAATTGCAGCACAGCGATGTCGTAAGAGAAAACTTGACTGCATACAGAATCTTGAATCTGAAATTGAAAAACTGGTATGTATAAATATTTGTTACTGTTGACTTCAGTCTTTCTCTGGACATCTGGCAGTAGTTTGAGGTGAAGTGGCTTACTACTTCTACTCAAGCATAGAAAGTTTTATCAGTTTTAGGTAACTTCTTGATAAGTTAGATTTTTTTTTCTGTGCTTTAAAGTGTACACATCTTTATTTCTGTGAATTTTATTTCCATTGAAGTAAAAGTGCATCACAGCATAATTTTTGGTGAATGGTGTTTCTAAAGCACATCAGCAGTGAGCTGAGTTGTTCAGAATGATTCCTAAACGATTATCCCACTCTTATTTGTTTTATACCTTTTTTCCCCTTTCTTGCCTTAAACTTTTGTTTTTCATCTTGTGGTGTTGCTCGTGATCAAGTTTAGTTACGTACTTGTTTGTTGTGTAAGTGTTGTTCTTGTTGCATGTCAGTATAGGGTGTTGAACTTTTTACCGAGTCTTGAATTTTAAAATGAGACCCTTGCAGAAAGGCAGAACGTACAGTAGAGCTCAGGAAGATGCTTGTCTTTTTAGCAGTTGTATCAAGATGGTGTCTGAGGAATTAATGTATCAGTTAGGAACACTGGCAGTCACATTGCACCTTTCTCCTTATGACTCTAGAGTGAAAAGGAAAATAAAATCAGAGTGCCATGGGCTAGAAACTTCTTTCATGAAGTTGTCTGTGATCTTTCGCAACATGCTCTTCTGCTGCTGCAATAAAGGAGCAGAATTTTAAGGAAGGCCTGCAGTGCCTTACAGCCCTGATGACTTGACAGAGCAAGTTGTGCAGTGTGCTAAGTGAAGAAGATACTCTGGGAGGAAGGGAAATCGGGTGGCTGCGTTAATAATGGTTGTATTCTGACTAAAGAGAAGAGTCACATTTCTGAGGGTCCAGAACTTTCTGCCTATTTTGTCCTCATGTTGTCATTTTCTGCCTGCTTTTTTTTTTTTTTTTTGTCCTGTCCTTTCTGGGTTTTTTTGTAACTTTGCCAACATTGTGTAACACTCGAGGAAAGAATTAGAAATTGACCTGCAAGATCAGACCTGTAGTTGACTAAGTGACTGATAATCATAATAGCCTTTCTTTGGCAGACCTGTGCTAGACCAGGCTTAATGTCTGCCCTCTGACAGATACTGCTGTATCCCTGGCTGGAGGCCAGACTCCCACCAAAATCACTCCCCTCTTAGCTTGACAGGGGAGAAAATACATGTTTAGAGGCTTTGGAGTCGAGATAAGGACAGGGAGAGATCATTCCACAATCAGCATCACAGACAAAACAGACTCAACACAGAAGAAGGGAAAGAAAACTCTCTAATTTATTACACTGCACTACACACACAGAGAAACATGAGTCAGATAATGAGAAGTACAAACAGCTCGTAAAACACCACCCCCTGCCCCTCCCTTCTTTACAGACTTGACTTCATTCATTATTTTTTCCTCCCCAGGATGGCATGGGGGAAAGCAGGGAGGTGGATAGGGAATGGAGGCTTCAGTCTTCAGTCAGTTCCTCATGAGTTGTTGTCCTTGTACCACTCCATGGGCTACAAGTGGGGTCTCTTTGGCCTCCATGGGCTGCAGGGGGACACCTGCTTCACCATGGTATTCTCCACAGGCCACAGGAAATCTTCTGTCAGCACCTCTTCCTCCCCCCTTCACTGACCTTGGTGTCTGCAAAGTTTCTTACATCTTCTCACTCCCTTCTCCGGTGGCAAAATGTGGCTGTTTGTGTTTTTCTCTCTCTAAAATGTGATTCCCAGAGGCCTGTGATGGCGCTGATTGGCCCAGCCAGCCTTGTCAGCAACAGGGTTTGGGAGTTTGGCCTTGGGAGCCCAGCTGGGATTTGCTTTGTTGGACCTCTAAGAAGCAGCTAGAAGCTTCTTAAAGAAGCCACATTGCAAATTTACAACACTTGAAAAATGTCACTTGAAGTTAGTTCTTTCAAAAAGATGTTGTAGACGTTGCAGTACAAGATTTTTCCTGCAGAAGGGAGCGTGAGGAGGTTTGAAAAGAATTAAGTTATCAGAGTGAAGTGTCAAAATCCTCGGGACTGTGTATTATCACTATTAATAAAAAACATGTCTTTAAAACTATTTAAGGCTTTGTATATCATTAAAAAATTAATTACAGAATTCAGAGGCCAAGTTTTGAAGTGTGGCATATTTGGTTTGGGGATTTTTTTTTTTGTTCTTTCAACTGCTTCATTATGGCTGGGTTCTTTCCTGTCACTTGCCATTTCCTCATTTCCCTTTATTCCAGATGATGTTTCCATCATTACACCTCTGAGTTATCAGTGTCCTTTCATCTTTAGCCAGCTCTATTAGAAGTCTTGGAAAAACTCATGACACTGAAATAAAAGGAAAAAACCCCTAACATTTAATGAATGGTACCTTTTTCTGCTTGATGTTCATTAGTGAATTGGCATCCCTTTTGCTGCCCTGCATTTGGACAATCCTTCTGTATTATGTAGCTAGGTTGTAAGCTTTTCCGAGCAAGGACAGCCTTATCTCATGTTTGAGTGGTATCTGTCACTCCTAAACATGTTGACTGTGTGAATAAAACTCAGACATTCAGCCAGTATTCTTCTGTTCCAGTAGCAGGTTACCTACGTAGTAGAACTGCTGTTCTTGTCTCTTCATTTCACTGATAGGTCCCTCCTGAATTTTTTAACTCTCAGTGTTCTAGTTGGTGCCCTGAAACAAACTGGATTGCTGCATTTCCAGAGGAAATACTTTGTTTACAGTTTTAGTGTGTTTTATTTATTCTACTTTCCTTGTGATTTTCAGTTTGCTATAGAAACTCTGTTGTTTGTTCTACAGTGGCTTTTGCAGCTATGTGAGAATTGAATGTATTTTATATAGGAGAGTAGCATCAGTAGTGAAAATGTGTATGGTTGTCAGTGTTTAACTTTGAAAAGATGAAGCCTACTCTGTTTCGTGTTTTGTTGACCTGGTGGTAATGGTTTCAACCATTAATGTTTCAGGAATGTTTATAGTAAGTCAGTTAATGTATTTAATAACTAGAAATTGCTCTTTCAGCTGCCAGCATGAGTTTTGAAAGAGTTGTATGACTGAAAAATCGCTTCAAATTGCTGAGTTGATGATGCTTCAAGAGAGGCTAGGATTGGCCTTTTAATAAGCGTTTGGTTGTGTTGCTGTTTACCTCCTTGTTGCCAGATTACTACTGTTTTCAGCAGACCAGATTACTTACGGTCTCATTTTAGCAGCTTTGATAGGAACCTGAACTATAGTTTGTGGAAAAAAAAAATGCTAAAAGGTGCTTCTTTCTTCTTCCCCCCCCCCCCTTCCGCCCTGTCCCTGCAGCAAAATGAGAAGGAGAACTTGCTGAAGGAAAGAAACCACATCTTGTCAACTCTGGGGGAGACTAAGCAGAATCTGACTGGACTTTGCCAGCAGGTGTGTAAGAAAGCAGCCTTGAGTCACGAGCAAATACAAATACTTGCAAAATACTGTTCCTCAGATTGTCCACTTTCATTTTTATTCCCGGAGAGAGAACGAACAACTGCACCTGAGAGTGAGCTTGCGATACCTGCGTGTATAGAATTGGCAGATGGTCTTTCAGGTGTTACATCTGAAAATGACCAGAGTTCTTGCTATCAGTGTGTGAAAAGCATGTGTGACGTAGCATATGATCAAGTACAAGAACTGCATCCAGTTTCTGTAAGAACGTTGGAAAAGACATCACTTGTGGAGCAGTGCGGTCAGAGCAGTGGTATCACAGACTTCTGTCAGCAAATGACTGACAAATGCACTACAGATGAGTGAATCTGGTCTCTTCCCGTTGCCAGCCTCTCAACATTGCAACTAAAAGTGAAATTCAGCATTACCATGAAGTAACTTAACAAGTGGACGAAATGATGAAACTTTCTCTTTCAAAACTACATTGACAATTATGTGGTCTTTATATCACTTGGTAAGCTTTGGGTTTGCTCACTGTAGTTCTAGAGTGTAATTTGTATGCATCAGCCTTTGGAGCTTTAACTGTGTGGTGCTGCCAAGGAGAATTCAGGAAAGGTGTTGAGAAGTACAGACTCTGTGCACAAACATTTATTTGTGAGGAAGCTTTAATTCAGGTATAGAGCAGCCTTTGCTCTGATGTGTGCTGCAGTATCAACACCTCTCTGCATCCCAAGCAAAGCCTCCTAACAGGTGTTTATGCACAATGACTTCAATACCTGGAATTCTTATCTCTAAGACTTCTTTTTTCCTGGCCAACAGACCTCAAGAAGCATATATAGCTCTAAATCTTTATTTTTTGGATGGGTTAGGATAGCGTGACAACATGAGGAAATTCAGGCAAGTGTGCTCTGGAGCAGCTCATTGCTTCTGACTGTGCCCATCCCTGTACTGGAGCCAGCTTTTATTGACTATATGCCCCTGTCTTGGCTCTCCAGTATGGATTTAAGACAACTGGAACAGCGGAGGTGCTGTAGCTTACTGTTCTCCTGCTGTTCTCCTGCTGTTCTCCATGCTGTTCTCCATGCTGTTCTCCGTATGTTGGAGGGATACCAAGATACTGAGAAAGGCAGAAGTTGGAAATGGATGCAGTTCTTTGATGGGCATGCATTAGATCCTCAGGCATCCGAATCCCACGGGGCTGTTAAAATTCATTGCTGTATTATGACTTACTGTGTCAGCACCTTCAAACTTGCTGCTGTTTGTGATACGTTGGAATCAAGTGTTGTGAAAGTTTAAGGACAGATACTATTTTATTTTTCTGTTAAGGTATTCAGGCACCAAATTCCTCCTACTTCAGTGCCTATTTGCCTAAAGCAATTTACAAATGCATTTATTCTCTGATTGCTGGGACCAGTAAAGATCTATTTCAGAATATCAGACTTCAGGATACTTTTATGACTAAACCTGTAGTATGTTTTCAATGGCTTGTGCTATAAGTATAAACATATAGTAAGGAAACAAGCTAGAGGGATTTCCTTTAGTTCATGAAGGAGAAATTCAGCCACTGAAAATAATGTCTTTTTTTTTTAAGATTTTTTTTTTACACGGCAGTGGATGCATATTGTATACCAATGATGCTTTGTTATTTAGCTGTTATTCTCATACCAGAAATAAGTATTGAACCTCACCACAGAAAACTTTGGTTTTGCTGGTTTACAGACCATGAAGAATCTTGTATAAGCCAGTGGAATTCTTCATCTCCTACCTCAGAATGTATATTAACCTTTTGTGTCTTTGTGTGCATGTACAGTAGGCGGCACCTAATCAAAGGACTATTGTAAATACTGCTTTGCAGTTTTAACTTGTAGTGAAACAAAACTTGCTGAAAGAGTGTTCTTGGCAAGGCTCTTTTTTGCCCTCTTCTTCCCACCCTCCTCCCATATGGGTAACATAGCATTAATAAATATATTAAGACTATAAAGCCACTTATTTAAAACACAAGTTTAAAATTTGATAGATTTTAGCAGTACTTCTCATAACCAGTATGTAATACAAGTGACTACACTACCTCACCTATGGGATTGAAAGTTGAATCAAATCTCTAGTGATATCCATGGATTTTTGTCATATATCGTTACCTTTTTTTAAGGGGAGAATTTATGTTAATGAAGCATAGCTTGTATAAATAACAGTGCTTGCAGTAATTAAAATTCAGAAATAAATACTATATGGCAGACATCATAAGACTTCTACTGCTTTGGATATATTTTCAGATAATTGAGTTGAAATTCTTTTAAATGACTATCATTATCTATGTTGATCCTGTATATGTATTACTCATTAAACTCTCTGGGTCTTTTCTCCAGAATTCATATAAGCCTGGTTAATTTATCCTGCCCCCTGCTCCCATGCTGCCACCCTGGGCAGTGTTTTGCTCCTAAGTCTCCCTTTTATTTAAAAAGTCAACCTACAAACAATGAAACAAACAAATCTAAAAGAGTGAAACACAAAAACAAAACAAAGCCCCAAACCTCTCTACTGTCCATACATAATATCACTTTTAAAGCTGGTGATAGTCTGAAATAACGTGGATGATGACATTAAAGCATTGTCCTAATAGTACACATACTCTGAAATGGAATTCCTTGGGTTAAATGTTTGTTTTAAAGGGGTGTAGTATCTATGTAAAAAAATGACTGGCTGGAAACCTAAACCTACCCTGTGCGCTGTACCCCCCCACAGTCGGCTGTGGATGTTGGGAAACAAGGTCAGTGATTACCAAGTTCAGAGGCCAGAGTATCACCTGAAGAGTCATGCTCTGCTCCTGCTGTCTGGTGATCAGCAGGGGTCTGAATTCCACCCAGCAGACGGGGCAGGGCTTCCCATGCAGAAACTATGGCTGTTATTGACATGTGATAAAATTCATGTCACGTACTTAAAACCTATGTTAAACTCAAAGCTTGAGGGTAGGTTTTTGCCTAACCAGCTGCATCTAATAATTTTAAAAATATTTATTTAATACAGTAGACCTACAAGTTGCATGTTGACTTCTATATCCTATATCATCAACTTGCAAAAGTTAAGAATGAATGACAATTTTATGATACAGAATTCTCAGGTAAATGTTTTGGAGGGTTGTTTTTTTATTGTTGTTGTTGGGTTTTTGTTGTTTGTTTCTTTTTCCAGGAAAGAAATACTCAATTTTGAAATTGTAAAATACTTTGGTAAAGCATGTTTTAAAATATCTTGGACAGACTATCTTAAAGCCATAAGGGTATGATGGCATACAGATTGTAAAATAAACAGATAATTACAGCAGTTGATTTTGTATCTTTCATAATTTGGTATTTTCTAAGACTACAATAAAAACCACTATCCTTTCTACAAAGGCTTTTCTTTTTTTTTGTACCAGTCTTTTGCAACGAAAGTGTTCACTCGTCCATTATTCACTCAAACACTTCTGAAAACAGTAGCCAAGTTGTCTATATAGTTCATAAGTTCCTGAATAATAACACAGAGCAGCAAACATTATGGAGTTGGAATAAATTCCCTGTGAGCTTATGTGACCTTTGGTGTTCTGTTCTGTTTGAGTGGGTTTTCTTTTCTGGGGAACTTTGACAAGCGTTTATATTATTTATTTTTTAATATTTGTTTTAAGGGAGATAATAGGTAAATGACTGATTTTGGGTGTTGTAGGGTTCTTTCAGGCGTCTAGAACAAACTTGGAGGTGATGATTATTCACATAGTATAGGCCAGTGGGTGAGACTGAGGCACTATCAAGAGGGAAGTTGTAATGATATGTACATTAATTAAGCTTTTTAAGAAGTATCTTTAGCTGTAGAGCTGTTACATCCTGTTAAATAATTGGAAGGATTGTGGAAAAGTGATCCTTTGAGAAACAGCATTTATCCTCACCTCCCTCTGTACCTCCTAAACGGGGAGCTGTAGTTCTGGAGCTGGTCCTCCAAGTATCATGTTTGACCTTGCTCAGGAAACATTTTGTTGGAAGTCTGACTGCACTTGACATTTTTGTAACCTGTGCATTTGATTCTTTCAAGTCTGAAATTACTCCATCCCACCAGCAGACCCTTCGTTACAAGTTCGAACTGTTGTTTTGAATGAAATTGCTGGAAAAAAATGCTGCTTCTAGTTGATGGGGTTGTAGCTGCATCTCCTTCTCTGGGACAGTTTTGTACTATAGGATTCTCAGTCATTTGGATGTAATTAATTGTGTGTTTCTTGACTTGAAGAACAAAGGCATCCACTTGAACAAGAAGGTTAGCGTGGTTCCTCTTTGAGAATGCTTAAAATCTGGGCCTGTGATATGTTTAAAACTCCTCTTAATATTCAGCAACAAAGAGCAGCAATGAAAGCTGAAGGGCACACATGCCAGAGATGGCTACTGTACAGTTAGTTCTGCCTCTGGGTTGGTTTTAGGAAGTCATTTAGAGGAACTGCTGATAATTTGCAGTCTTTATGTGTGACCCCCTGGGGTTTCATCTGAGCAGGATCCAGCCAAGCAAAATTTGTTTAAAGTGAAATAGCAAAACTCCAAAGCTAAAAAGAAGGTAAAAACACCTCATTTAACTGAAGCATGTTTTGGACATGTCTCTCAAGAATTTTCTGACAGCTGTTTCAATGTAAAAAAATAGTTGATCTTTGAAAAGCAAAGAGAATGTTGTCCCTTTCTTGCACTGAAATAGGAGCTGGACTATTACTCCCATTTGATATTCTGTTGTTGGCATATTGATTTCTTTTTCAGTTTACGTTTGTTCCTCAAAAGACTGAGCTACAGCCCCAATTCCCTAGAACTCATAAAGAAGAATTTTAATAGTGGTACTTTAAGACTTTCTGCCAGTTGAATGTTTGTGGACAGAAGTAAAGTCTGGGGGGGAGTTGGGGAAGGAGGGAAAATGAGCTGGTTTAGCAGAAGTTTGAATATCAGAGAGTTCATGAATAAGTATTACTAAAACTCATTTAAGCATTTGTTAAGCTCTCCAGACCTCTTGAATTTCTCTACACTCCTCTTGAGCTTTTTTTTAATATAACTTCTAATCTTTTTGAATTGCAAATATTAATCTGACATATTATTGCTACTAGAAATCTCTTTCCCCCCCCCACCTTTAGGTAACTTCTTTCCCCGGGAGATAAGTGTTCACCTTGGGGACTGAAGCTTTAGAAATTAACAGGATTTTTAACAAACATTTCTGTTGAAAACAAGGTAGCTTATGAAGATTCAGATAATGACATCTTGCTGGGAAATGTTTTGCCATGTCATAGGTTTAAAAAGAAACAAGTGCTTATTTTTATGTTTCTTGAGGAAAGGTTCAGGGTAGAACTTTGTCAGAAGCACATGCTAGAAACCAATTATTTTCTAGTTTAGAGAAGGTATTCTTTTTACTTTCCTATGCCTTCTCCACTGTTATGAAGAAAAGTGGAAGAAATAATACTCATTATAGTGCCCAAGGATGCTACATACATTAAAAAATGTATTTCCTATATGCTGGGTACTGTAGGCACATGTACAAACAGTGCCTATTCCAAAGAGATTTTGATAAAGGGATGTGAGACAACCCACTAATAGGATTTGTAAAATACCAAATTATAGTTTATCTCATTGTAGTTTTTTAGGACAACATTTTGACTTGCTGTCTACAAAACACTTCACCTGATGGGCATTCTGGGCCGTGAGCAGGGACAGCATGGCTGCAGGAGGCTAGAAACAGCTTTAGATTATGACTGAACATTAAATCTGTTTTCTGGTGGATTATTCTATTAGGTTTACTAGGTCTGTAATGGCAATATTGCTTCATACTTAAAGATGCTATTAGCAACTAGTGTTTTCAACAATAGATATATATGTAAAGAAAAATAGTTTCCCTCAACTCATGAGAAATGCGAGTATCTGCTAGACAGCTGGACTGACACACATCATTGAGTAGGTACCTGGAGTTCTTTAAGCTGCACCATCCATACAGCAGTCAATGGGTGTCTTACCATTTTTTCCTGATGGCATCTTGATCTGTGTGTGAGAGGAAACCGATGAGAGGGACAACTCACTGGATACTTCATCCTGCTCACATCAAGCAGTCACATCACATGGTCAATCTTCTCCAGGAAGTCTTGAAGCTATGTTATGAAGGTCTCTAAAAGCTGGGTGTTTTCTTGGGGATAGTCTTCAACTGCAGTTACCAGATCAAAATATTCTCTGTTTAGTAGTTTCCTTCAGCCAGTGAGAAGCTTTTCCCGAGCAACACGGACAGTGAAAAGCTTCCAGCTTTCTCTCTCTCTCTCTATATATATATATATATGGTAAGGTTATGGATAAAAACTGCCAAGTTTTTATAGGTTCTAATAATATTTTAAGATTTCTTACAACTTGTGCATGTTTGGCCAAGGAAAAGCTGCCTGCTTGGTGATTTCATAATTTTCCACAATTAGAAGGTCAGAGTGAAGGCATTTGTAATACCCAAAGAGGGCATCAGAAAAGCATCATCTTCTTTTGGGATTTCGGTTGGAACTAAATTAAACAGGGAACTTCTTTGTTCTCTTAGGCTTTCAATTTAAAAAAAAAAACAAAACCCCAAAAAACCCACCAAAAAACCCACAATCAAACCACCACCAAAGAAAATCATACCAGGAAGTAGCAGATTCTGGAACACAGAAATCAGTCATTTGCAGGATTTCTACATTTAAAAAAAAAGTAGTTAAAAAAAATGTGTAGTTTAGATTTCCAAACTTCTCGTTCATACAGTGAAATAAAGACTGCTTTTCCGGGGTGATGACATACTGTTATGTTTCTTTTACTAGTGCCTGTGGTGTGAACAGATAATTGTTCATCAGAAGCCTGTTGATTTGGAATGGGGGTGGTGGGGAGAAGGGCCACCAACTAGGATTTCGTCCAGCCTGGGAATTGCTGATGTTTTCTTGCTCACAGGGCTACAATGTGAATGGATGAATGTGTGCGTCTCCATCGCTTGTCCCTTTTCTCTAAACTACAGATGGCAGCATCATACCGTGTGCTGTCGGCATTGCTGTCTGCATTGCTGCTGCTCAGAGCGACAACTCCATCGAGAGTCCTTGCCTTAAAAGAAAAAAAAACAAACTATGGAAAAGTTAATTGAAGTAATTAAAAATAATACTTCAGAAACTAATTCTTAATATCTAGGTTTCCAACCTGCATATTTTTAACACCTTATTAATTTCAGCAGATTAGAGATGCAAATGCGGCGTCCTAGTTACTGATGATGTTATGTTGAACTCAGGTCTGAATTCCAAAAGCACATATTCTGCTTGTAACTTTTCATTCTTGAAGTGTATAGTAAGTTATGGACTTGAATTCAAGATAAACCTGAGAGTGATGTAAAAAATAATTAACAAAATACATCCTGAGGCTTTCTACACTGGGCTTGTACCTAAGTTGATGAGGAGAGCACAGGAGAAGCTTTTCCTTGGGGCCTGGCCTAACAGCACTTCAGCACTTTTTAAATATCAGTTGTTCATATTATTTAGTATTTATGTTGTGAATATTTTTTAAATATTTATAGTATTTGAATTAAGTGTTCAAGGAGTTTATATGACTTATTTTCTAAAAGAAAAGAGGTGGTTTTTTTAATTCGGTGCCAGCATTTGGCCCTTAAATGTAAATGGGGAGTGAAATAATTATGCTTTAAAAATCAAGCTACTGTTTTCTAAATCATATGATTACTGAGAGACATTTGATCTAAGAGCATCCCTACTTAGTGGTCAAGAAATTGTGATCTTACCAGTTTGTGCATAGCGAAGTATGGGGAGGCAGTTTCCACAAATTCGGGGATGATTTTGTTCCCTCTTTCCACCGCCTTGGTGATCTCAGTTCCTGGGTGCTTCTCTGGAGAAGAAACACGCTGTTTTCAAACAAGCCAAACAGTGCCCAGTGATAACCAAGCATTTGGTATCGGTGACAGAACTAACCAGACTTTGGGGGAAAAGATTTGCTTTTACACCCTTTACACCCATCAGCTGAAGCTCTCAGGGGCTGCCATGTGACGTGTCAACTAAGAAGAATTAATTAGTTGAGATAAAAGAGGTGCCTTTGTTTATTTTTTTTTTTGGCTGAGAAACTGGTTTCATGTTGATGTCTTTGTGACAGATTAATCCAAATATTAAAGAAGAATGAAGAAGTTAAAAGCTGGCGTTTCCATTGTAGACTGAGGCTTTGTGTAGTTCTTAATTGCTTATATTGTAAAAGTACTTGAAAACTCAGAAACACACAGATGCCAACATCAACTTTCCTTTATCAGCTTAAAAAAACCCACCCCAAAACTTGCTAGTCATGTGTATATGTCAAAATTTTCTGTCACAGAATTACCAAAAATGAAGTTGTCTTTTTATATAATGCCGATTATAGACACAGCAGGGGATGTTAATTTGCTTGGAAAATTGCAAACTAAACTGGAAAAAACTCTTTTTCTTCGGACAAAATGTAGAAAAGTCTTTGTTCTCAATGTATTAAAATGCAAATGTTAAAAGCAAGAATGTACAGATGTCATAAAAAGAAAATCACTATTTCGGAGCTGATTCAGTCCCCTAATACTTCAGTTCTGAGAAATTTCCAAGTATTTCAAATGCTTTTTCTTAGTAATGGAAAACTACCTGTATATAATTCCCATCTTAAAAGAAGCTTAAAAATATCCTTTGAGTTGTCAAAAATTATTTCTGCCCCATCTTAAAATCAAATGGCTGTGTTTCAGCATATAAAAGGCTGCAAATATGGCCTGAAACATTGATGAGACCAAGTTATAAAGGGGGCTCATTAATCCTTCTATACACATTTCCTACTATGTTGATCTGAAGATCTGCTATCTGATCCCAGAAATATTCTGTGTTGACTGGATTACCCTATGGAGCTATTAACAGGCAAAAAAAGAGAAATGTAGAGGAGGAAGGCTCAGTTGCCATGCAGTGTTTCCATTGCTTTTGGAGATGTTGTGATGGCTGAAATTTTGCTTGCAGGCTCACAGATTTAGTAAATCTATCAATCAAAAAAAAAAATCATGCTGAGAACCCAGCTGCTCTGGATTGTTGAGAGTTTGGGTTTGTTTCCCAAAGGAGCTGTGATTTGAGGCTGAGGCTTAGGGATCCAACAGCTGCTGTTAGGGGTTGGCATTTTGACGTTTCGACTTTGTGATATGCAAATTCTTCCAGGGAAAATACATCAGGGAGAAACGTGATCTTGCATACCGTTGCAGGAGGCATCGCCTTCTCAAAATTGTTCATTCATAATCACCTTCTACAGGTGGCCTGTTGCTTGAAAGCAGTCATGCAGAGCGTGGTGTAGCTGTCCATGCTAAGTTCCTATTTTTAAAAAGCCCAGTTCCTGGGTTCTGTCCTCCCATTACAAAACAAATTACAGCAGCTGGAGACACAGTCTCTCCAGCTAATGTGTTTATGAATGCTTGCAAAAATACCTTAGAAGTCAGATTCTTCCTAAGCAATGGTGGGGCTTGATTTTTCCTTTACATCTCAAGTCCTACTGAGAGATGCCAATGTTAAGTTATCTGATGGTATCTTGCTACCCTGATGTTCAGAATCGCTGGTGGGGCACTGACAGAAGTCAGATAGATCACAGACCATGCTTCAGTATTGTTAGTGAGCTAATGAAGGAAAAACCATGCTTTGCACAAAGCTTCCTGTTTTATAATGTCCTTTTTCGCCTTTCTCTTCCTCACAATTTGCAGCTAGTCACACAAAAGAAGAATTGCAACCCCGTGCATGCAGCAGGACCAGTGTCCAACAGCATTACTGGTCAAGTCTATGAATTAGGAGGATCCAAGAGCATACTTTCCTTGCTGTTTACTAGAATGAAATTTATGACTTTTTGGTTTTTTAGAAATCAGAGAAATATCGTGAAAATTTAAGAGAAGTCTTGTGTTTTGCTGATTTTCTTCTGCTATTTATATCCCATTTAAAAGCTATTCCATGCTGTTCAGATAGGAAGTAAAACACATGAAAAAGTGATGTAATATTAGTCATAACTCTTCCCATATGCCTTATAAAATTATGACTTAATCATTTCATGTTTTTACAATCATAACACTAAACTGTAAACTAGATTTGGTATTGTGCATCCTTATTTTTACCAATGGTTGTCACCAAATATAGTGCTTTTGTGTTATGTTCCACTATCCCCACTGTCTTCAATGTTAGCTCTGCGCAGCCAAGGATCTAGACAGATAAATTGCTGTGGCAGGGCAAATTGCACGTGTAGCTTGAGAGCTACAGCCTTAGCACCCCCAGCCTTCACCTCCTTGGCAGTTAATCTGAAGCCAGCAATTGTCACTGTGATAAAAATCCATGAGCTACTTTGCATTCTGGCCAGATCTGCTCTGTAATGGGTTGTTGCCTCTCCTCTGGTCCCCTGGTACATGCAATGCGTAGGTTTCCACTCTCTTCTGCACAAGGATGCTAGTGTGGCAATCATAAAGTTGGGTAGACTCTTCAGCTCTGCTTGAGAGGCCTGAGGCCTCTGCTGGAGGATTGAGCTGATTCATGTTGTTGAGATACATTGACTGAACTAAGGCTAGCTTGAAAATTCTGCATCCTCCCAGGGGTCAAGAAATTCAGAGGAATGGGGCTCACTGTGGGAGTAGCAGTTGCATTAAGTAGCTTGATTGCTGACAGAAATACCCTTATCTGACTAGATGCCTAGTAAATTCCAAGGTAAAGTGCCTGGGATTGTGATTAATTTTGCTACTGCCATCAGTGAAGCTGGCAGAGGGATTTGGTTGCCTAAAGATAGGTGTTCAGTACCATTTCAGGTACGTGGATCTCCCAACACTTCTGAATATTTACAGAACACTTTGTCTTCTTCATTTCTCGCTTAGTCAAACAGCAAATTGTAACTTCCAAAAAGATGAACAACCAACTTCTGCGTTGCTGAATTCATCTTCCATTTCATTATTAAGCTTGAGGATTGAAGAACTTCCTTGATACTCACACTAAGTGAGTATCAAGAAAAGAAAAATAAAAGCAATCTTAAAATGTTGGTGACAGTAATAGAGCTTTTGCTTAATACAGAGATTGTTAAGTGGAGCTGTATATGTTTTCATTAGGGAAGGGGGTGAAGAAAGATCTTACCTGTGTTGGTCAGGGTTTTTGTTAAAATGTTCCATAATCCTGAGCTATCTTCTTTAAGGAAGGGAAGAAGATCTCTTCTTAATCCTTGGGTTATATAAATTATATTTATGCATACAAATGCACTGCATAAAAATCACAATGTCCGAAACCATACTGGAAATATTGTTTTTATTCACTGATGAAATTATTCCCTGTGGTTTTTTGCTAGTCTGGATCAGAAATGTCTTTTTTGCTTTTGACCTTTCTTCCTTCTCTAAATAAAACCCCAGATGATTTTTGCTATTCCATCTAGCCATATGTGCTTTTAAGGGAACAATCCAGATTAAGAAAAGTTTAATTCTAAGTTGAAAATAGTTTCAAACTCTCATTGAACTTCAGGAACTTACTTTTCCATAGACTTTTCCTCTCTCAGAGTAATTTGGATAATTCAAGGACAGATAATGCGCTATAACCATTGTTAACAATGATGTAAACTTAAGTGTTCCCAGGACTATGATGGAAAGTGCAATGAATTTAAAATGTATTGTGAAATAGAGATTGTTGTTATCCTAATGCAACTTATTAAGATTTTCATGACATTAAATGACTTCTGTTCAGCTACATGCAGTGAAAAATCAGCCACTGTTTTGCCAGGCATCTCAGACACGCGATTTCTGTGCAAGGCAGGGAAGTCGGCATAAGGGAAATAACGCTCTGACACTGGAGGTTGCAGAGATGCTACAGATGACTGAAAACACTCCAGGAAGAGGAAAGGAGATATTACAGTACCTTGTGATGCTTCACTGTCCTGTATTCAGCTGACATAGAGTTCCTTTTCTTCGCAGTAGCTAGCATGGGGCAGTGCACTGGATTTGTGTTGGAAACAGTGATGGTAATACAGAGATGTTTTGTTATATAGAGGTGGGTTTTGTTGTTGTTGAGACGTGCTTACACAGAGCCAAGGTTTTTTCTGATTCTCACTCTGCCCCACCACTGGGGTGGCTGGGGATGCAAAAGGAGTTTGGAGGGGACAAAGACAGGACAGTTGATCCCCAGCTGTCCAAAGGGATATTGCATACCAGGTGATGTCATTCTCAGCCTGTGAAGGGCTAGGGGAAGAGGAAGAACAGGGTGAGGGAGGGGCGAGAAGTTTAGATTGATGGAGTTTGTCTTCCTAAGTTCCATCAAATGTGTGCTAGAGGCTGCTTTCCTGGAGATGGCTGAATACTTGCATGCCCATGGGCACTGGGGAATGAAATACTTGCCCTGCTTACCTTGTTCGCATGGCTTTTGTTCATTAAACTGCCTTTACCTCAGCCCACAAGTTTTCTCACTTTCACTCTTAAATTCTTCCCCCATCCAGCCAAGGAGGAGTGAGCAAGCAGCTGTGTGGGGCTGAGGTGGTGTTAAACCACAACATGCCTGCTGAAGTGCTGGTTCAAAGTCTTTTTTTAGCTCCTGTAAGTTCCCACCCCCTAAGTCACCACCATGAGGTACCTCCAACTGGGGTCATCTCAAGTGCCCCGACTTAATGCCATCATGATCTCCTTCAAATACTAAATATGTTTAAAGGGGCTTCCTGGTATATAAGAGCACTCAACCATATTAAAGCAATTGCTGTACAAATTTCTCATTTAAAAATAAAATCATTCCTTGCCCCAAATACTTTACAATAAACCCAGATATGTTTGGTAGAAGTATCCTCACAAATATATTTTTTATCAGCAAAGACAATCCCTAGCTTTCTACAAAGTCTGTTGTTGACTCACACTCATTATGTGTTATTAAACCTGAGGAGGCAATGAAGACCGTAGATGTCTCAGGTATTTTAAGGGCGAAGGAAATCTGAATACAGCTCTCCATTTTCAGTGAGGAATCTGGCAAAACCAGAATTATTTTCCAGTCACATTAACAATGTTTTAAAAGAAGCACAAGCAGAGGCTCTGATGGATTTTAATTCTTTACTGAAGAGAGAGAAGTTTTCCTGTGCTTCTCTGTCAGATAATATTTATGTACTTTCCCTTTTCTCTTGAGACCTTCCTACAGGTTTGAAATGACTCTCATTTGCTATTATTGTGAGAACGAGAAGGAAAAGGGGAAGCAAACATCTGTCTACCAGAGGCAGGTCAGGGTCCTCTAATCTCCCATTTTGTACATACAAGATTAAAGATCTGCTTTGAGTTTTGATTAAGAATGCAAAGTTAAAAGATTAAATACCAGCAAGCCAAATTAAAGAGGTTTAAGTCAATCTCAGAACTCATCAAAGAACTAAAATTTTAAGCTGTCATTACAACACAGGATTAGTGCAAAGCTTCCCTGAACCCTGATTAGATGTCCTTCAGTCAACAATATTATTCTCCTTCCAGTTTTGTGCTCTCGGCATAAAACCAGCTATTGTCTTATATTTAGAGCCCATCTCACCTAGATCTGTCTTTGACTTTTTCTTTTTTTTTATACCCATGTCTCACTTAATCTAGGAACCCTCCATTTTTAGTGACCCACAGTTTACGCTCTGGCAGAAATGTTCTGCTCTGCATTATGCACTGTCATGAAATGCATTAAAGCTTAGCAAATGTGACTGTTTTATAGAATAGGTCTTAGTCGCTCAGATAATTATAGGCTATTCCTATGAGTTCTGAGAAGTAAATATGTTCCACTTCCTTTCTATGCTTCAGCCAATCAATTCAGAAAATCCAGAAAGAAGGAAAATGCAATAAGTAGCTAGAATGAAATGAGGCTGGTATGGTGGTCACCATTAGGTATCCGAAAACAAGATTTAAAAGTCCATACCTGATGTTCACATCTTTTTGGAACCACAAATAATTTCAGCTGAAATTGGTGAAAACCTGGGACAGTGGGAGGGTGGAAGTCTGGAGTGTGATTCTATCCAGGAACCTGCTAATGCAGATAACTACATTGGCAATAAATTTTACAAACTGTCATAAATGTTATTTAGAGCTCAGGCTGTAATCCACAGAAGTAAATAGTCCCCTGGCTTCAGTATAATAAATTGGTCCCTTCCATTTTTTATGTCGCAGCTTCATTAAGATTATGCTTTCCAGGATTGCAACCACAAAAGATAACTTAATAAAATTACTAAATGCTTTCCTAATTAAAGTTTTAATTTTAAGTTATTCCCCCTTGCAAGGTAGAGTGCCAAGTGATCTATTTTAAAATGTTCATCTTCAGGTTTAATGTTTTCTGTAAGAGTTAAGAACAGAAATGTAGCTCTCTGAACCTACCTTTTTACTTTCCTACATGAAATGTCTTATCCAAAATGTCAAAATTGTATGTTAAAATAGATCTTATTTAAAAAAAAATAAATTAAAATTTATGCTCTTTACTGAAATATTGTATCTTCATTTGTGTACTAACAAGGACTACTCCCTGTCTGCTCTGTAACTGCTGATCATTTTTGAGGTTATTGCCTTTATTAAGGGATGTTGAAAAATAGTGCTATACAAGTTATATGAAGATACTGTACTGTTGTCAGTATCTGATATCTTTCAGAAATATTCCTCAGGATGGTGGAAGACAAGGGATCAATTCCTGGGTTCTGGAAAAAAAAANAAAAAAAAAAGACATACTGCATAGAGCCTGAAAATGCTCTCATTCATTCAGCAAATAAAATTCAAATTAGCTAGGTCTTCTGAAATAACTTAATGTGTGCCTTTCAAGTAAAGATGGGGAGAAATGAACACAGAAGTACAAGGAGAGTCATGAAGGGGGAAAAACAGCTATTTTTAATTGCTTGGCGTCCTTCTCCTGGCAGGCTTGCAGTTATTTTATATCCTAACTTCCCTTGTTCGTGGTTCACTTACTGGTATTCAAGTTGTATACAGAAATGGAAATGGGAGAATGGGATTTCCAGCCCATGATGATCACAGCAGTTAAGGTATTCACAACAAACTCCATTTCCCGAAAATAATATTGGCAAATTCATCTCAGGGGTAAGCAGATAAAGACTGGGCAGAGTTTGGCTATATTTATTCATGAGTTGGTAAAGGTGGAATGCAGCTGACTCCTGCTGTTTTGTGCAAGTTTGCTCCTGTGGTTTAGAGGACATTTCTTAAAATGTAGAGCATAGGAACAGTGGTACTGACCATGCAGGGGCCCGTCTGTCCATGTGCACTCTGTGGCAGTGGCTAAATCACTTTGGACACATACAGTGCTATCCTCCCCTGGTATTTTATCCCAGTGATAGGCAGGCTATGAGGTTCTTGAGCCCAAGATTGCACTTAAGTTTTTCTCTTTAATAGTTTAGTGTTCCTTTTCATTTTTAGATAACATGTACCCTTGACATGCTAGTGAGTTTCACTGTGTAAGTACCCTCCAAACCAATAATTCCTCTTACTTTGCTTTTACATCTTCTGCCTGATCAATCCTGACACTCTCAATTGTTCCTGTTACAACAAAGAATAACAGGTTTCTTCTTCACATTTTCCATTCTGTCTCTCTTCACTTTACTTCCTAAGTTCTGCTGTATGTCGATTTTCAGATATGGTGATCAGAACTGCATGCCTTGTTTAAGACACATATTTTTAGACTGGTAAAGAATTCTTTCTGGTTTATTCTCTCTTTCTAATCTTTCCTAAACTTCTGTTTATTTGACCATCACAGAGCACAGAGCTGTTTCCAAAAGCCTATTTACCTATTTACTGTCCAGATTTTTTTAACTTAGTGATTCATGTCTAGCTTAGAGATCATTAATGTATATAGTTAATTAAGGTTGTTTCTCCCTATATGCATCACTGTGCTTTAAGAACACTGAATTTAATCTGCCTATTTTGCCATCCAGCTGCTCAGTTTCCTTTTGCAACTCTTCATAGCCCATTTTATCTTTTTACCATGCTGAATTATTATCATCAGCAATCTTTCTCCTATAGTTTATTTTCGTTTCAGATAATTTATGAACATGTTACACACTGAAACCATTACTGGACCCATGTGCCAACTTCCTTTATGGTGAAGGCTAATAATTTATTCCTGCCTTTTAATGCCTATGCCTTGACCCGATATTAATCCATAAAAGGATCCATTTTTTAAAAATAGCTTTCTCCATGTAATGTTGCACAAGCCAGTTTTGGAAACTCAGATGTGGTTGTCTCACAGCCACATGCTTGGACACCCCTTTGAGAAGCCATAACAGATTTAGACCTTCCCTCCTCTGGTCACACTGCCCCTTCTTATTATATCACTAAAGTTTCTTTTAACTCTTCCCCCATTACAATCTCAGCCAATCTGGTCCCTACAGCCAGACAAGTACTACACTGCAGCTTCCTGCATCTTCCCTTAACTCTTTTCAGAGGTTGCCATAACTTTCCTTTTCTCTGATGCTCACGCAGTAGGCGACACTTAAGTACTTCAAGAGTTAATATTTCAGATCCTCTAGACCTAAACAAAAGCTGTCTTGTCCTCATGAAGCATTACTGTTTGTTGTACCTGTTTATTCTACAACTCTTCTACTGACACTTCTATATAGCAACCTCTCAAGCTGACTGTATGTATGTCTAGAAGCTGAAGCAGGAAACTCTGCTCTTCCTCATGCTGAAAATAGATGTAAAGAACTGATGTAACATTTCTGCTCTGGCTTTAGCTTCAACATGTAATTTTCTTACATCTATTTAAATTCCAGGTTCTACTGGATAGTTGATTTTCCATATATGACATGTGTGAAAAAAATTCCAAATAATTGTCTTCGCTGTTTTTCTAATTATGGCTTTAGATTTAGCTAGCTGCAGGCAATGGTCCTCTCCATTTTCCTTCCTTTGACATAGCTTCTACTTCACAGAACATTAGGAGTTGGAAGAGACCTGGAAAGATCATCTAGTCCAACCCCTCTGCCTGAGCAGGATCACCTAGAGCAGGCTGCACAGGAATGCATCCAGGTGGGTTTTGTATGTCTTCAGAGAAGAAGACCACAACCTCTCCGGGGAACCTGTTCCAGTGCTCTGTCACCCTCACAGTGAAGAATTTCCTCCTCATGTTTCGGTGGAACTTCCTATATTCAAGACTGTGCCCACTGACCCTTCTCATGTCACTGGGCACCACTAAAAACAGACTGGCCCCAACATCCTGACCTAGCTACTCCAGCATGGGTCTCCCGTGGGGTCACAAGTCCCTGGAGCACCTTCTCCACCTCCTTCTTCACTGGTCTGGGTGTCTGCAAAGTTGTTTCTCTCACATGTCACTCCTCTCTCTAGCGGTAGTTCCTCCTGGTGAGTTTTTTTTTGTTTCCTTCTTAACTGGATTATCCCAGAGGTGTTATCACTGTTGTTGATGGTCTTGGCCTTGACCAGTGATGGGTTTGTCTTAGAGCAGGCTGGCATTGGCTCTGTCAGATGTGGGAGAAGCTTCTAGTAACTTCTCACAGAGGACACCCCTTCAGCGCTCCAGCTATCAAAACCTGGCCATGCAAACTCAATGCACAGCTGTAGGGGGTGGGGGTAACATCTGAACAGGATTCCCCCGAGGTCCTCCACAGCTGGCAGCCCTCAGTATGGATGTAGTTGGGGTGAAAACCTGACTACAGTGAAACAAGCGTTCTCACAGCCTTACTGGGAGGCCATAGCAGTGTCAAATTTCCAAATGTTTCTAAAAAGGGTGTGGGGGATCGTCTGTTTCTTTGCATCTTTGCTTTTCTGTACACATGGAAAAAATTTGTGATTAATAATAAAAATAAGTGTAATAATTCATGGAAAGTGATCTCATGGTACCTTGCTTGCCATCCTTACTTAGCTGAGGAACCAAAATATGCAAGAACTCCTGAGATGTTCTCTGTATTTCTGATATAAAATCTTTCCTGTATTGATGGGTAGAGACTGAGGAATCCTGCAGTTTCTTCAGAGAGCAAAGATGAGTCACTCATCTGTGAGTCACACAATAAAATTCATCACAGTGAGTTGGCCTTCCCAGTTCCAGCCCTACTCTAATCATACCTCCAGGATCAATTTTGTTCAGCCCCAACCCTAACCCTGACCCTAAGCCCAACATTACTCTCACCCAGACTCCCACCTCTGGTCCCCACCACAGATGTCTTTTCAGCACTGCTGTAGCAAGGGCATTTGGTTTATTAGCTGACAATTAAGGTAAGTAGTTGAGGAGCACCACCAGAGAAAACTCTAATTAAGGGTCACAAAGATGATGAAGTGGAACATCTTCCTTATGAGGACAGGCTGAGGGAGATGGGTCTCTTCAGCTTGGAGGAGACTGAGGGATGACCTCATTAATGTTTATAAATATAAAAAGAGTGAGTGTCAGGAGGATGAAGCTAGGCTCTTCTCAGTGATGGCCAGTGATAGAACAAGGGGAAATGGTTCCAAGCTGGAACATAGAAAGTTCCATCTTAATATAAGGAGGAACTTTTTCACTGTGAGGGTGACGGAGCACTGGAACAGGCTGCCCAGAGAGGTTGTGGAGTCTCCTTCTTTGGAGACATTCAAGACCAATCTGGACATGTTCCTAAGTGATCTACTCTAGATGATCCTGATCAGGAAGGGGGGTTGGACTGGATGGTCTTTTGAGGTCTCTTCCAGCTCCTAATATTCTGTGATTCTGTGATTAAAAGCTAATTGAGAAAGAATAGCACATATAACAAGGCTGGTTATCCCTGAGAATTGTTTGTGAGGTTCAAAATTGAAAATGACTCATAAGTAGTGAGTGAGAAGGCCCTGCAATGACATCATGGAGGTTCTACAGGTTCATGGCTAGCATAGAATCATAGAATATTAGAATGGCTAGAGTTGGAAGGGACTCCCAGAGGTCATCTAGTCCACGCCCCCTGCAAGAAGCAGGGACACCCCCAACTAGATCAGGTTGCTCAGGGCCTCATCCAACCTGGCCTTGAACGTCTCAAGGGATGGGGCATCCACCACCTCCCTGGGCAACCTGTTCCAGTGCTCCACCACTCTTACAGTAAAGAACTTTTTTCTAATATCCAATCTAAACCTACCTCCCTCTATTTTGAAACCATTACCCCTTGTCCTGTCACAACAGGCCCTACAGGCCCTACTGAACAGCCTCTCCCCATCTTTCTTGTAGGCCCCCTTGAGGTACTGGAAGACCGCTATAAGGTCTCCC
>VXBZ01009870.1:0-14784 GCA_013399135.1 Heliornis fulica | reverse complement strand
TTGTGCCTGGGATTGCCCCGACACAGATGCAGGACCTTGCACTTGGCCTGGTTGAACCTCATGAGGTTGGCACGGGCCCACCTCTCCAGCCTGTCAAGGTCCCTCTGGATGGCATCCCTCCCCTCCAGCGTGTCGACAGCACCACACAGTTTGGTGTCGTCGGCGAACTTGCTGAGGGTGCACTCCATCCCACTGTCCATGTCACCAACAAAGATGTTGAATAGGGCCGGGCCCAACACGGACCCCTGAGGGATGCCACTCATGACCGGTCTCCATTTGGACATTGAGCCGTTGACCACCACTCTCTGAGTGCGGCCGTTCAGCCAGTTCCTTGTCCAGCGAGTGGTCCATCAGTCAAACCCATGCCTCTCTAGTTTAGAGAGAAGAATGTCGTGAGGGACAGTGTCAAAGGCTTTGCACAAGTCCAGGTAGATGACATCCATTGGTCGTCCCTTATGTAGCATGGGGAGGTCAGAGACTGTTCAATATTTCTTTTCTAGGCTATCAAATGAAGCTAGCAGCGACTGTGTATGAAACAAAGAGACCATGTTCAAAACAAAGAGGTATGTCTTCACTTAATGGTCAGTTTGGTGTCTTACCCAAGTGATAGATCTAGGTGCTAAAATGCTACACAGGCTGAGACAGCATGGACATGTGCTTTGAGAAGTAACTCTCAGTGAAAGTTTCCTTTACAACCAGATCTATATAAACTGCCTAGCTTCAAGTGATGGCAGGGAGCTTTCTGAGAGAGTTAGGAGTCACGTATGCTTGTGCACTCTTAGCCTCCAGCATCTGTGGTAGCTGCTGTTTGGAGACAGTGTGTTATATGGGCTCTTGGTCTGACCCTCTCTGCCTGCTTTCATGTTCTTACTGTTTCTGGTACAGACATGCCACATTGTGAGTAGGAACTCTGTCATCACGTTAGGATCTTTTTTCTCACAATCAACAGTGCTGCTTTGTTGGAGTATTTCAAAAGAGAGAGGATGTTGCTAAAGCTAAGGAGTAACCACAAGTGATGCCATAAGGCTACTTCTCTGAAGTCTGTGTCAGTTGATGCTCAGCGCTGGGCTGAGCTCAAGGCTCAGTTTCATCCCGAGTATTCCTATGACAGAAAAAGCACTGTGATGTAGTCTGAGGGCTTCTGTGTGTTCAAACATAGGGATTATGTAAATGAAATAATTTGAATAATAAAAAGTAGGATCATGTTTATCATATCTATTCATAAATTACTGCAATTAATATAGCACTCTTTAGTCAAACATCTTTATGCTTCTGATAGTAATTGGCACGTTGCTTTGAAATCCATATGTGTGAGCATTATGTGCTATGTTGAGCTGTCACAAAGCTTCATCTACAATATGGAATACGAAGATGCAAAAATCATAGCTTATGTTTCTGTGGGATAAGCATGGCCAGTGGATGTGAGAGTGCAATACTCTCTGCCTACATTATTTTAGCTTTTCCACACAAAGAATGTTTAATATAAAATCTAATTGTTATCCAATTTTACTTACTAAAATATTTACTTAATAGAAAACTGCTTATTTGGTTTATTTTTTTATAGCTGGGCTTTTAGTTTAGCTAAGTAACACAGCAGAGTACTGAAATCACAACAGAACCATAACATAGCAATTGCACTGTGCAGTTGTGTCACAATAGGAACGTGATTCCCATTACCAGTCTCTATACGTTCACCGTCACCGCACTGGGTGTCCCCAGTTCCTGGGGAGGAAAACACAGGTTGAAGACAATTCAAATAACTGCTGTCTTCAAAACTGGCTTTGCTAGTTGTCGGATTTTTATACTTTCTGCTGGGCTGAGAGTGTGTGATGCACACTCCCTCCCTCACCCTGGACTGACTGACTGGCTGAGGAAGTCATTGCTCCTGGCTAATTGTCCAAGGAAACCTGATGACTCACTGGTGCAGTTGTCTTATGTAAGACTGAGGGGGTTTTTTAGCCTGGAGATGAGTTTAGCCTTCCTTATGATACGTTGTTCCCTGAGCTCATTGTAGGCGTTATAGGGTTTTTTTTTATCTGCTTAGCTTGGTTTTCCCCTTCTACACTTCTGAAGAAGTTCCTGTTATCAAAAAGAAGTTCACAAGTGTTGGTTTTATTAGAACATTTTTAACATTAAAAAACCCCCATTAGAATTAAGCTATTATTTATACTGAATTCTTTTAATGATTGTGTGACACGTACAGTTCATCTGTTGCATTGTGTTGGTTATTTCAAGTGCGATCTCACCCGGCACTAGAGGTCTCTTACTTATTCCTTTTCAAGAGACTACCAGTTCATTTGTATTCTGAGTACAGCATCCCACCACTCGCTTGCTACTTTATTATTTGAGATACATCGTGTACCATAGACCAAAAATATTAGCGTGAATTAAAAGCCCTAGTTATTGAAGATTGCTCTTTCCTATACAGGCAGTGGCACAGCTCCACTAGTGGGAAAAAACCTCACAACCGCTTTTTTTTTTTTTTTTTCCCCTTAAGCAAAGAAATATATGGGATAAAGTAGCTTTTTGTGATTTATTACACTTTTGGGAAGATGAGTCTAAAGTTCTCTTCCTTAACTGGCAGCATGGTGCTCAGCATTTGAGCCTGGATAGACTCTGCTAGGTAATTGTGTATGCAACTATCTTTCTGGTACACTGATATGAAAAGAATAATTGAAGAAATGATACATAAAAGCATGTATTTTCTCTTATAAATATGACTCCATTTAATTTTGGTTTACAAAAGATTTAGGGAGTTCAAAATGCAGCAATACAAAGGAGAAATACACACTTGCAGTAAATCCTCAAGCATTTTGAAGTACATGTTTGCTATGACTTTTATGACACGCTTGACATTTTCCTTCTGCCCAGCAATAGTTTGTTACAGCCTTTACCACTAGAAAGACTGTCAGTGGGAGGTTATCAGATGTTAGAATTGCTACTGCTGGAAGATGTCATCTGCAGATATTGCTTACATTTCTTCCCTTTATCTATGTTTTCTTTCTCTGTTCACCCTGGGAAAAATAGAAAATGGATTAAAATTGATTGAGCTAATGAGTTTTGGGAGAAGTGTTGAAATCTATGTTTTCCCATAAAGCCACAAATGAAATGCATGCTGGCTACAGTCTAACAGGGGACTCTGAAGATAGAAATGCTCAGATGCAGTATTTTTCCTTGATTATCGCAGGAGGAAAAATCTTGCATCTTGTCTGTGGCACCTTCCCTTGTGAAATCTAGTAACTTCTTCCTAACACCAATGACTAAAGCAGCAAAGTTTAAATGGTGACTTCAGAGTGACTATTCATCTAGAGGGAGCAATCTGGGGCACTCATAACCCTTGCTCCTGTGAACAGGTCAAAATGAAGCAGGGAATTGTTGATAAGGATACTGTTACAATCTGATCCTCACCCAGAGCTGACATCCCTGATTCCTAGTTAATGTTTTTAACTTCTAAACTTTAGTCTGATTCACTAAGACCCTGTGCTGAAAACCTCTTTAATCACATACAAACCAGCAGCTCAGCCCAACCCAAGAGTACAACCTTTGCTCTTGGGGTCATTCCAAGACCCAATGGAGCAAGCCCTGAGCAGCCTGGTGTGATGCCTGATTCCTGCCCTGCTTTGGGTGGGAAGTAGGACCAGAATCCTCCCTGATTTCCCTGCTACCTGTATCATCCATGATGCTGCAAGAGCCTTGCTGAGGTTTGGAGATGGCAGTGGAGTCCATCCCTCTGCCTGCCAGCAGTGAGTGCAGGGGTGACTAAGTGCCATGAGCACCATTCCTTCCTTTCTGTACCATTGCTCTTGCCTCTGGCTGTCTGATTTGGAGGGAAGGTAAAAAATAGAGAAGAGGTGAATATTAAGGCATCTTCTCTCCGGTACAGTTGTCCTAGAGCAAATAGGCACAGTACAGGGCAGGGCAACACAGGCTGATTGTTTAGCCTCAGGATGCATTTACCCTGGATCTCTGTTCATTGGTCTCTAAAAGACTAATAAATTACTCTTGCTTACTTTAGGAATGAAGAGTTGCTATTAAATTGCTATATAATGTATCTTTAATGAGCTATTTAAAAAGAAGGGCAGAGATGAGCTCAAAATAAATGCAGGGTAGGAGTGTGTTGATCCCACAAATATTTATGTTTCTGGCTGCTTTTGTCCTTCTCCATCAGAGCTGCCTGAAGTTGAGAAAATAAAAGCTACCAGCCTCAGCATCCCCTGAGGCTGGGACTTGCCATCTCTGTTGGTGCCACCTCACATCCTTCCAGGAAGGGGCCCCACAGGAATCCCAGTGCTAGACACCCCACTGATTTCATGTGGTTTATGTACCCCTATGCCTCACTGGTGCAGGGGCTCCAGACCATGGCCCATCTCTGAATGGGTGCTGAGACCCAACAGAAATGAGACCTAGCTGAACGCACTGCAGGAGAGCTGGAAGTTGAGCAGGATTCCCGGGCAGCAGCCATCTGCACCTGGGAATGAGTTTGAACATGAGTTTAAACTGCACATCCCCAAGCAATGCAGAGCACTCCCCTCCCAAGCTGCTGGAGATTTGCAGTAGGGCTGTGTCCCCCTCTTAGGCCAGAAATGGTGTGAGGGGCGAGGAAGCCCACCCTGCAGCAAAGAAATATGAAAGCTTCAGTGCAAAGACCAATATTGGCCAGATATAATAATATTCTATTGCCTAAAAATTTCAGATGCTACCACTCTGTCTGATACCACTAATGAAAGATGACAGATCAATTAGCTGAGACCATGCCCTGGGATGCTGATGTTGTTTGCTGTTTGTAGTACCTAGTTAGAGTACTAAGTTTAGAGGCTTGTACTTTTGACTTAGTGAGTTTGTAGCTGCATTACAAGTCTCTTCACGTTTTTCCAGTTAAACTAAATGACTATTATCTCTCCCTCCCCCTCCTCCTCCTCCCCCACCCAACTGTTGTTGTTTAATTAACCATAACGTGCTGCTCTTCAGTGGGTGTTTGTTTATAATTAGATAAATGTCAGTAATATGCTGTAGTGTAAAGTCCTTTAACCGGGAACTGTCAGGTTTTAACTACCACTACGTCTGTAAATAAGAAAAGCTACCTTAAAAAATATTTTTCTGATTTTTTGATAACTTTTCCTATTTTAATTGCTATAATAAAAGAAATAGGGGGTTCAAATTGGAAGTGAAGCATTAACCCTAAGCTAAAACCATATGTGATGGGAAAAGAAGATTATGTGGATTTCTTTTAATATTTCATCAAGAGGTTTAGTTCCCCAGAAATTCAGATCACATCTGCATTTCTCAGCTTTTTATTTTCCATATTTTCCTTTCTTCTCAAGTCTCTGAGAAAACATAAGAAAAATAAGTTCGTGACCAGCAAAATGCAAGGCATACGGATGTAGAGGGATTGCTTTGTTTTCCGATGCCTGCATTCAATTCCTCCAAGGTATGCTTAATAACTTCAATAACAAAGAATTTACTTTGCCAAAAGTGCCATTGGAGCACTTTTAAAGCTGGTCCCTAAATATTTTGTAATAATTTCTCAAAAATCAGCTTTATTTCACTATCATTTAATATAAGAAATAGATGATTTCAGTTGGCATGTGTGGAATTAAGTGGAGAGTTAATAGCTAATTTTGGTCCAAGAGACCCTAATATCTGCCCTTTCTTGCTCATTAGGTGTGCAATGAACCTGGTTTGCCACTTCCTCCCCTCCCTGAGTTGTACACACTTGGGACACAAATCCTGGAGGTGTGGCTCAGTCTAGCGTCTAGAATAAAGATAATTCTTATCCAGACCCATTCCCTATCATCAAAACACATTTTGGGAGGTCATGAATGACCCTTGCTGAACTGCCCCAGTGCAGAAATCCACAACCATCACAGTGCTGTGCAGTGCTACAGGGCAGGGACCTGCCTGCACTGTGCTGAATTACAGTGCTTAGAAAGGCTTCTGTGCTCCTGAATGACTGCTGTGTTTTGTGGATATTTTGTATTTTACTTAAGCATAGGACTGTTCTACTAGCTGTAGACTAAATCTGGAAGATTTATTGCCTGAGTGTCTTACTTGAGACCTATGGATGTGTGTGTCTTTTTTTTGGTAGAAAGCTCCCGTTTCCCGTTTTATCACCAGAAGCTGTAGACACTCATCGTAGGGGAAAATTTCTGTTCTTAGAAAACATAACACTTAAATGGGGGGAACACAATTTAAACACCAAAACCAGGCTATCATTGCCATCAGATGTCACAGGAAGAAGTCATGGCTTGCCCATCATCACTCAGAAGGTGTGTGGCACAGCTTGCTGTTGAAGCCAAACCCATCATGTGCTTTTCACGATATCTCCTTTTCTTTCTTTCTTTCTTTCTTTCTTTCTTTCTTTCTTTCTTTCTTTCTTTCTTTCTTTCTTTCTTTCTTTCTTTCTTTCTTTCTTTCTTCTTTTTTTTTTTTAATGGTTTGTTTTGTTTACTTGGTGCATGTTTTGAACCTGGAGAGGAAAACCGTATTTGTGATTTATCTGGGAATGCTATAGAGCCTGAACAAGTTATTACCAGTACACACATTTATTTCTGTCGGTTGTGGAAGGTTGAGCATGTCTCACCTTACACTTAAAATAGCTGCTGAGAAGACCATGGACCCAAAATGGTGTTCAAGGTAGAAGGGCAAGGCATGTCCACACATTGGTGTGCAATACATGAGGGTTCTCATCCGGAGATAAACTGTGTTAATTGGACTTGAATTTCTATTGAAGGAAACTATCTCAGGCCAGGAAGAGTTGTTTTTCTTGCACCACCATTTTTGTTATTTCATGAAAAAGTTCTCATGACAGGCATGAAGCATCAGCTCTAGTCACTAGTGTACCCTGAGTATACATACACAATAGGCATGCTCAAGGCCTGTGTACACATGTGTGTAAGACATGTCTTCATTCAAGAGCTCCCTCTCCAGAACCAGGCTGTGGTTTTTAATCTGCATATGCACAAACCCCACTGAACAACTCGGGGCACAACCCAGCTGTGTGGCAGCTGCATACCAGTGCTTGCCCTTTCCAGGTGCACTGACTCATCATCCTAAACATCCATAAGTAATTGTTTCGGAGTGACAAATCCTGATGTGCTTCTCCAGGGGGTGTCTTGGGGGTACCCCTATGCTCAGCCTGAAGTGAGGGTGCCAGGCAGGAGGTAAGGAGCTGCAGGATGCTGGAGCCAGCAGACACAACCCCCCACCCCTACCCCTGTTGCTGCTGCCCCAGGGTTCAGGGGCTGCAGATGTTTCTGTCAGCAACATCTTGGCACTTTTCTTAACCACAGAATAGTAGGACAATGAGTAGTAATTTCCCCAAGTAACTTATATCAGTATGACATTTAATTTGGCAGCTCTGTATGTGACTTTCACAAGTTCTCTTTTCCTTTCTCATCTCCGCTGTGGTTTTTGATGCATTTTTCTCCCTCTTAGACACAGCTTCTTAAGATTTGTAGTCAGGTACCAAAACTTAGTGAGCATGTTAAAACTATTTTTTCCCCAGGAATACTGAATGGCTTCTCAGAAGGCCAGATCCTGAGATCCCTACCAGTTTCGTTACTTTTATGGAGATTTTTTCTTTTACTAACTCCTGCCAGAGCAAGGGCTGATGAACCTTTAGACTGTGTCGTTGCACCTTATGTGCAATTCTCTCACAAAAACCCTCTCAGTGTTTTATGAGATGAAATGCTACTCCTGTCTATGCTATTGTTCAGACATAAAGCCATGAGGAAAAGAGGGAGAAGGAGAGATGCTGAAAACGTGGAGAAAAAACAGTTCAAGGAAAGTATTTTACTTTCTTTAGTCCTGAGATCCCTGCAAAAATATCAAATCAAATGTTAAGACTGTCAGCTGGGATCTTCCTGCTTTTAAATATGGGGTTGCTTAGAGTTTGCCTGGGCGTGGATCCAGATAGTGAGAATCTGGGCCTTGTCACCCACAGGGAGCAGCACAAAAGCCACTGTTTTGCATGTTGGGGTTGAGGTGTGAGCAGCACTGAAGGGGAGCTTTGCTGGAAAACAGTGCACTTTGCAAAGCTAAAGCAGCAGTGGGCAGTCTCTCTCCCAGAGCTCTGGGGTCTTCTGTAGCCAGAGCTTGAGCTCAAGCCAGAGCCAGGAACACTGTATTTTTCCACCAGAAAAATGTTTTCCTCTTTGCTGGATGTCTAAATCTTTTTTTTTTTTTTTTTTCTTCCTTCCATGGGGCTTTGAGGTTGGGCAAAGGCATTTTACATCATCTTTGGCATGTTAAATTTTGCATTGCCTTTTTACATCTATGAAGCAAAATGTTTTGTGCTCATTTACAAAAGTCAATGCAGCTCCCTTTCTTAAATCCTCTTAAAAAGCAAAGAAATATTTTGGTTTTGAAACTCCTTTCATCCCTTTTTGAAACTTCTTCATATTTCCAAAGTTAAAGAAAAATGTACTTGAATCCTGGTTATCAGGAGCTAAGAACATTAGCCAGGTGGGTCTGAAGAGATAATGTCTGTTATCAGACAAACAGTTACAGCTGGGAAAAGTAAAAATGCTTTCTGACACACACCCCAACCTTTGCTGAAATGAACAGAGCTATTTGTAAAGGGAGCTGCAACCTAGGAGCTGTTGCTCTGAAGTAACTTGCAGTGTGGATGGTGAGGCTGTTTGGGAGAGAAGGTGGGAAGTGTGGAGTAAGGTGTGTGGGGGGTATTAACAGAGAAGACAACAAAGGAGAGAAGAAGGAGGAAGAGGAAAGTTATTACTTGCAGAGCATGGAGAGCCTAAGGACTGACTGTGCTATAGTATTTCCTGAAATCACAGGGTAAAGCTGCCTCTAAAGGAACTTTTTTTTTTTTTTTAAAGAAACTACAGAGTTTCATAATGATTTAATTTGCTCTTTTAAACACAGGCTTGGATTTCTCTCTCTTATATTTTCTGCCTACCCTCTTTTTCCCCTTCACCTCTGTCATGACTTTCAACTGTAGTAAGATGAATGATGCCTACATATTCTCCCCAGTTTTTAGAAAAGTTTCCTTCCCCTCCCACCTCTTTTCTGCCTGCATCTCCTAAAAACATTCTCTGCCCTCAGAAAAGGTATTGGCACAAGGGAAAATGAAAAAAAAAAAGCAAAAAAGAACATTTTACAATTAAATTTCTTTGCACATTTTTTTTCTGTAACAGCTGGAAATATGTTTAATTGAAAAAAAATGGTTTTAAAGAGCTAAGCTAATGCTGCTACAATAGTAGGAGTAGGGGGTTCAAGAGAAGTGTGAGCATGTTTAGAACCATGTACGTGTATAGTGACTGTGCATCTCAATCTGACCCATTGCTGTGTTCCATCACAGATCATACGTGTTTGGGGATAGTATCTTAATACCCCTTTCTTCTAGGGCTGTTATTTTATTAGTAAGTGAAATAACAATTTAATTATATCCAGTACACATGAAATTTCTCCCTCCAACTAGCAAATCTTACTACATGTCAGTAGTGTCCCCTGGTTCCCTGTTGCTTCAGAGTTGACCCCGTTGGGAGCACAGCTTCATGCTGCATGTGTACATGCACACATATATGCTACCATCACTCATTTTCCTTCTTGGCAGAGAAAATGGATTCATGTATCAGGCACATCACTGTGTGAGCATCCTCGCTTTGGTTTGGGTATGTTGTCTGTCTTGTTGAATGGGTACTTTATAATTTTAAGGAGGAACATGTGCAAACTGGTATGAAGTGCTTTAGGAGGGGTTCATGTACTTCATCACTCTTGAGGCAGAGAGTACTTCTTAGTGTCAAAAGGAGTAAGAATATACATTTTTTTCAGACTTGTGCTGCTCATCTAATTCTTTACAGAAGCATCCATCAAAACTAGAAGACTTCATTGATGGATGCAGACCCTGTGTGTCTATATGATATAAAGCCCATACGGTACAGACTTTGGATATATATATATATATTATCTTTTGACATGATAGTTATGTTTTCTCATTATTTAAGGATTTAAATAAGGAGAAGCTGAATTATTTTGTCAATTCCTATTTTTAGCTTCAGTTCTTTATACTGCCTTGGATCAGATTGCCTAACACCTATGAAATGGCTTATTCTTTGTAAATTAGTAGTGATAGATTTCTCTCTGCTTTCACTTGCAGTTTCTATTTTAAGTGGTTGGGAAGTGTCAGAAGATTCATTTACTTACTTTGGTTCTATGTTTTACTCATGACCAGTGCTTAGCATAATGTGGCCTGACTTCAGTCTTATGCTACCATGAAGAATGGGGACTGGGCAGTTCAGTTTAAATGATATAGTAATGATGAGTGCTTGAAAACATGATGTGAGTGACCACCACATTTTAATCCTCATTTAAATGTTTGTGAGGTGTTTTGGGTTTTGTTGGTTTTGGGTTTTGGGGTTTTTTTTGTAACGTGTACCTATCTTAATAAATGTTTTGAATTCATGTTTCTACCTAAGCTGGAGCAGTCTGCAGGTTCAAAATGACAGATTTCTGAGAGGCTGTTATCAATCACAGATCTTTTTGACCTAACAAAATTAAGACAGAAAATCTCAAGAAAGATCTCTCTTCCATGAAATTCGTGGACCAGTTTTTCAGCCTCTGAGAGTTTATGGGAAAGCACATGCCTAGCAATAATTATTACCTTTGAGACTTTTGTATACCTTCAGAAATATACAATACCACACCAGCTATTTTCGTGTTTTTCTTGGGTCATTTGTTGATTTGTGAAATCAAGTTTTGTCTAACCTGTTTATATTAGCGGAAAATGTTCTTCAAAATCTCCACTTTGGTTTCTGCATGATAGCATTGCAGACTTACTGGATTCCTCCAATAAAAGGAATTCCTCCTTCCTGCCCAAAAGTGAGGATCACAAAGATGAATGTGGTATGTGGAGCTAAATATGAAAAGGGTGGAGTTTGAGTAAAGGTGAGGAATTCTCCTGTTGTAACAGTTCAGAATTTAACAGTTCAGAATTTTACTGCGCGCATCTGGCCTAGTAGCTGCAATATGTTTTGCAATCAAAATTAAGGTTGAAACACTTTCTGTGGGAAAGTGAAGATAGATGCCTCTGTAATATAGTTTTTCATAAGCAGGCTGAGGTTGATGTTGTCTTCATGTGTTTCCATGGGCCGTTCCCATAGTTTACAGGATTAAATTTCTGACTCAAGCATCCTATTCCTTTTCCTTCATCTGCTATCAATCTAATCAACATCAACAAAAAAGCCACAATTTCTTGCTTGCTTTTATATCCCAAGAAAACTCCTTAGGAAATCACTAATGTTCCTACTTCTCCCCTCAGAATGTGACTACCTATGGTGGGTTTGCAATGTGGCTTCTTTAAGAATCAGCTAGAAGCTTCTTAGGGTTCCAACAAAGCAAATCCCAGCTGGGCTCCCAGGGCCAAACTCCCAGACCCTGTTACTGACACGGCCAGCAGGGCCAATCAGTGCCGGTCACAGCACCTCTGGGAATCACATTTTAGACAGAGAAAAACACAAACAGCCACATTTTGCCACCGGAGAAGGGAGTGAGAAGATGTAAGAAACTGCAGACACCAAGGTCAGTGCAGAGGGGGAGGAAGAGGCACTGAGAGAAGATTCCCTGCAGCCTGTGGAGAATACCATGGTGAAGTGGGTGTCCCCCTGCAGCCCATGTCAACAGAGACCCCACCTGTAGCCTGTGGAGAGATACCTGGGCCAGGCAGGAGCTCACCATGAAGCAGGAGGAGGAATAGGGAAGAATCTGTGACCTACATTGGAGCAAGTCCCTGACAGCAGCTGCAGCCTGAAGAGAGAGATAAGAGGCAGAGAGAGACGGAGGCCCACACTGGAGCAGGTTTGCTGGGGGGTGCTTGTAACTCTGTGGGGGACCAGGCTGGGACCAGCAGCCTGGGACTGAGACATTTTATGAGTTTATAGCAGTGACCCATGCTGGGGCAGTTGGTGAAGAGCTGATACCCTGTGTGGGAGAGGACTCACATGTAGAGGGTTGTAGAAGACTGTCTCCTATGTGTGGGACCCCACGCTGGTGCAGGAGAGTGTGAGAAATTAAACACTGCCCCCTGCCCTAGAACAGCAACTCATGAAGAACTGAGCAGAGACTGAAGCCTCCATTTCCTATTTCTCCCCCTTTCCCTTGTGCCGTCCCAGGGAGTAGAATATCATGAATAAAGGGAAGTCAGCAAAGAAGGGAGGGGTGGGCTTGGTGTTTTAAGAGCTGTTAGAAGAGCTGAAAAAAATCCCATATATATATACATATCCCATTATTGTGGTCTTCTTTCAATAACACTGGAAAGGTCAGATTTGAAGGGAAAGTCCCAACTTCCCTTGTTGGGACCCCTGAAAGTGCAACCTTCAACTACCATGTTGCTGTTGATATGTTAATCTTCTATGTACCTCAGTACAGCAAAAAGCAGCAGAATAGAAGCAGGTGTACGATAGTTGCATGAGATAACTTGGGCAGATGTTTCACCAAGAGCAGAAATTTGAGCTCAACAACTTCTTGCACAACAGAGAGAGAAACAGTCTTACCGTGCAGAGGTGCTTCATAGATAGGTAATGTGTATTTCTGCTAGGCATCACCTGGAAGTACATGGAACCAATGAAGTAGGGATAGCAGACCTGGGTCAATAAGCATAAAGTCAAACATGATGAAAGAACAAATGTATACAGATTTTTGTATGCATACAAAGCAAAAGTTTCTCTCCTTTCCACTGGTTCTATATGTTATAATATTTCTTCAGATGGTGTAGCTGGGAGTCAGTCTGTCAGGCACTTCAGAATAGATTGTCCCCATCTCCCTTTTTCATTGCAGGGGCTAAAGGTAACCTTGGCAACCGTCACATCTCTTTTTCTAGTTTTGAACAAAAGATCATGTTTAACATTAAATACGTTGTTGTAAATATGTAAGTTGCAACTTACAGGTGATGGATTTTTTGAATAAATGAAGGTCCAGTCCTTTATTAAAAAAAAAAAAACCAAACCAAAACCACAACACTGGCTAAGTTGAATAAACTTTGTTCATCGATTAATATTAAGAAAGACACATCTTGCTGATACTTTGGCTCTGGATCAGCATCACTTTATAAACATTTTGAAATAGCACTGTGGAAAAGATGATGTTCAAATCTGTACCTGAAACATCTACCAAAATCTTCCTGCACAGAACTTCAGTGGTGAGGAAAGCAGATACAGAAAGGATGTGTGGCTATCAGACAAGACTTATGAAGTAAAATCAACATCTCATTTTACCCACTTTATATGCATTTTGTATAAATCAAAGGTCACATTTTAAGTCTATGTTAAATCATCAAATATCACTTTTCAAAATGTCAGCAATTCATTGCACAAATAGTCTGCCAAATAATAGTTAATCTATTGTAAATGGCATGTAGATTCTCATGTAAACTTTGGGGAAATTGTGAAGCTCAGCTAAATGTAGATAATATTTTTCATGAAAAGTCATGTCTTACACTTGCCTAGGCTGATTTAGACTGGGAAAAGCTCTGATATAAATAATTTTAGAAATGTGGATTATACTTAAAAGTCTTACTTGATTTTATTAGCATAACCACACTCTTTGTCACTCTAGCCAATAGTTCCTTACTGCATAAACTCAGATCTTTGTAGATCCATGTCACTGGTTTAGAGAACACATTGGGTCAAACCTTGAAAAAGAAAATATTTGTGTAATTACCATAACATTAGAGCTTTCCCCATTTTTTGTAGGATAGAGAGTGGCATGTAGGGAGTGTTGTGGGCTCTCTGTTTTTGTCAAAACATGGTCCTTGAGTTCTTAGCAAGACCATTCTACTCTCATTTGCACAGAGATTAGGGGGTTTGTGAACTCCCCCCTTTTCCTACTTCCCTTTCTTGTTAAGGTGTGTCAGCTTCTTGTCCTGTGCTCAGGAGGAACCTTTTATATATTTGAAAATCACCGTGTTTCTCCTCAGCTATTGCTGGACTAAACAACCTCAGTTCATTCCTCTGCTCACACAGGTGATGCCTATCTTTCCAGGCACTTGTGACTGTTGTCACTGCTCTCCTCTAACTTCTGCTCCTTGAATCTCAAAGCACAGCACCCAGACCTGGGCATGGTACTCCAGCTGGACTCCACCCACAGCAGAGCACACTAGTTAGTGAGGTGTCAGTGTGTTCCTTGCACGTGTGATGCCATAGATCCAGCCTGGAACATTTGCTTTCTTGCACTGCAGTATGAACAGTCATTTATCATCCCTTGGTCCTCTTCTGCTGGACTGCTGCACGCTCGTTTGCTCCCTGTTGTGTGTGCATAGGCAGCTGGTTGTTTATACATTAGGGAGGTGCTTTGCAGTTGTCCTTCCTGAATTGCATCCTAACTGAGTCAGAGGAGCTTTCTGTTCTGGCAAGATCACTTTGGCTTATCACCCAGCCCTCCAAGTGTGTGCGGACAGCTAAAGCTGGGACATTCTGCAAATCAGTGCATTGTCTTCCACTATTCAAAGTATGGTTGAATAAAAATACTCAAAGTTGAATTGATACTAAAATACTTAATATTTGACATTCTGCTCAGTGTGATCCATCCCAATAAAGCAGATCCTTGGGACTATAAAGAAGAAAACAGTGTCATATTAGATGTATAAACCATTAGACATGTGACTAAGTTGGTTCTTCAATAACTGGAAATAATCTATCCATAAACTTTTTGCCTGCCGTGCCACTGTGGCACAAAAAAAGTGGTTCAGTAATGCCTGTCGTGTCGCTAGGATAGTGCTGAAGGGCTTAAAAATTAATTTCTCGATGTAATCTTACTGTTGCCCGATACACG
>VXBZ01009869.1:77948-93300 GCA_013399135.1 Heliornis fulica | reverse complement strand
AATCATATCTTCAATCATTATAGATTGATTATTCCATTTTCCAAAAGGCTGTATGTCATGATTAGAACTAGTAGCTGAACTTGCAAAACATCTGAATTTTTTAAAGTACAAATATCAGCCAGTTTTAAGTTACACATGAAGACCAACAGTTTGATTAGATTGTCAATTACTACCTGTAAGTGAGTAAAACCAGGGGGAAACATTTTAGGAGAATAGAAAATGCAGGAATAATATAATTTAAACTTGTCTTTACAAAACAAATTAAGGATTTAGTGCACACATGTTTTAAAATATATTGTCTTTATCCTCACTGAGACCATGTAAACAAGATATTTAGAGAGTAGATGTATTTGCTAGCAAAATTCATAATGTCTAAAGCAATATTTGTTCTTCTAAGGATATTAAATAAGACCAGGAAATAAGTACCTTGAAAATAAGACTTACCTGAGTTCCAAAACTGTGTCAGCTTTTGAAGAAATGAAATAATTCAACAGAAACACTTTTCCTGTAAAATTATTGAATTACTCTTCAACTAAAAGTGCTCAGGTATTTTTAGATATTGCAGATAAGGATACACCTACTGGATAATTACTGTTATTATCAAACTGAGTTAATTATTCAGTGACTTAATTAGTTAAATTAAGGAAGGAATCTTATGTTCAACTCGTAGAAATTCCTGCATTGTTCCCACAGAGTAAAGGAATGAGCACAACTGAGATCTATGTCATAAAACTTCCATGAGCTTTTGAAGGAAATTAACAGACCAAGATTAAGAATTTATATTCAATCTGTGACAGACCCTTGAGATAGCTTGGTCAAAGCTTGGTCTGTAAGGTTATCTGGATTTATTGTGTATTCATTGGGAACACAAACTGTGACTAAATCTTTTGAAGTTGACTGGATGAAAATGGACACTTTTAGGTCATTGATATCAAAGTCAGTTGGTCAAGCTGGTGAAAAGATTATCCTTGAAGAAATAAACGTAATAGAAAAGAACAGTGATACAGATACTCTGTTTATTATACTTAAGTGATATGGCCCACACTAAGTCATACTTATATTTTTACCATACAAAGTAAAATGGGACCAGAATCAAGACTTTAGTATTAACAGAAAATTGATTAATATTTATTTTGAATGTTGATTGAGATGCATCTCACAGTATTAGAAGAGTTTATGAAAATTATTTGCATTAAATAGTGAATGTATTCCCAGTATGTGAATATTCTCAGCAATTCCAAATGTGTCAGCAGGTCAGAAGAAATTTATCACTCCACTGTAGCTTTTAATGTTTCCTTCAGCCAAGTAGTTCCCAAAACCGGAGTCTGTTCCAGTGCCCGAACACCTCTCAGTAAAGAACCTCTTCCTAATGTCCAACATAAACCTCCACTGTCACAGCTTCACACCATTCTTCCAAGTTCTATCACTGGTCACCAAAGAGGAGGTGCTCCTGCCCCTTCATTCCCCCTCATCAGGGAGCCATAGACCAGGATGAGGTCTCCCCTAAACTCCTGTTTCTCCAGGCTTAACAAACCAATGGATTCAGCCTCTCCTCTTAAGTCTTCCCCTCCAGACCCTTCCCCATCCTTGTTGCCCTCTTCTGGACACTCTCCAATAGTTTTATTGGAGTCCCTCTTGTACTGTGGTGACCAAAACCACACACAATACTCAAAGTGAGGTCGCACCAGCGCAGTGTGGAGTGGGACAATCCCACCCCGGACTGCCTGGCAATGCCATGCTTGATGCACCCCAGGGTACAGCTGGTCCTCCTGGCTGCCTGGGCACACGCTGGCTCATGTCTAACTTGCTGTTGACCAAGATCCCCCAATCCCTCTCAGTGTCTGATCCCCCAGTCTGTAAGAGCAGCCAGGGTTGCCCCTTCCCAGGTGTTGATTTTGACACTTGCCCTTGAACTTCACATCGTTGTGGATTGCCCAGCTCTCCAGTCTGTCCAGGTTGGAAAAAGAAATGCAGAGACAGTAAGAATATGTTTATCTCAAGTGGACTTACTATATGAAAGGAAAATAAGAAGGTTGTTTATTTTTTCCTTAGAAACTGAAGTATTTCTCTTTGATTTTTCTTTTTCTTTTCTTCTTTGGATAAAATGAATTATTAGAAGTCTCTGCTATCCATCTTAATTTCTTAGAGTGTTGCCTATAGGTTTCTTTGTTGAAGTTCAGTGATCCTGAAATATATTTTGTTAAGGTTTTGTTTGCCTTGTAATTTGTATGTATTATGTCTTATATGTTGAATGATTACAAAAGTTTCTAATATATTGTCTCTGATAGCTTGATGTCTTCAACTTCATTTTCTGAATAAATCACTGTACAGGAAAAAAAAAAAAAACAACTTTAGAATGGGGTTAGTCTATTTAGAATTGGGTAGATTTTTTAGTGCAAGTTTTTGTATATGTATACACAAGATGTTTTATTTTTATCATGAAATGTATGAAGTTGACATGGCCTGTGTGTATGATGATTAAACCACTTCTAACAGTTGCTATTGATACTGTATATTTGCATTTTATCTCTTCAAGTGACAAATTAATTTGGTCATTCTAAATGTATTGAAAATGTGTATGAAAAGTGTATGAAAGAATAATAGTAAATTAATCAGAAAAAAATCCAAAGAACTGCCTCTAATTCAACTTAAAAAAAAAATTAAACTGCTCTTTCTATTTGTCTTAACAGTCTAATTAAAGCAATAAATATCTAGTGAGTAAGCACATTTAATTAGGCCGACCTGTTGGGTTTTTTTCTGGGTACGATCCAATACAACAATATTTTCTTCAGATCTGTTCTGGCTAATTTTTAAGTGGTACAAATTAGAAGTTCTTGTCAGTCTACTATAAATGCAACCAGCATAATATTTCATGCAAAAATCAGTATTTTTATGCATCATATTTTTCCTATTTAAAATTCTCAAAAAGACTATGTGATTTCCCTTACTGAGCTAGTGGCACAAATGTAGCAAATACAGGTTGAAGAAAAAAAAATATTAGAGCATATTAATTTCAGGTGGATAGTAGAGATATACAGATGTTAGTGGTCTGGTATCCCGATCAACTTCTGATAAACAGTGTGAAGCAATTTCTTTTTGGCAATTTGAATGAAAGTTATATTCTCCCATGATTTAGATTCCTGAATACTTCCTTGAAACATTGTCTGATCTTTCTTTTCAAAGCAGAACAGATGTTAGCCGCTTTTGAGAAACTATTTTCTATTTCTGTATTAGACTATAAGGGCAGGATATGGGTGCTTTGAATGAATAATATAGGAATTTGTTCCTTTTAATTTCTTCCACTAGTGACTGTACATTAGGTTGGAGCAAAGCTAAGTGTCAAATCTAGTGATAGGACATCTATGTGGGAAGGGACTAATCTGAATTCCAGTTTCTACGAGGATGGAATAATAACTGAAAATGTTGCAGCAGTTATTGGAACAGAAAATTAAAAACAGGACTCTGCCTCCCATATGAATGTTTAAACGAGTGACTGAAAAGCAATTCTTATTCCTGAACTTTGTCTCAATAAATGTGTAATTATTTTCTGCCTTATGAAATGGTTTCAACAGGCCAGGGTGAGAGTGTCCTGCACATAGACAGCCCAGTTACTGTGCTAGGAAGCTTGAAATATAGGTTTAATTTGTCTCCGGTCAAATAAGGGAACTGAACTTCATAATCACATATCCTGAGACATTGGGTAAAATGTTGCTGTTCAGTGATACAGAGGCTTTCTCTCTGAGATTTAAGTACTAAGGAGTCACAGGCTTGAGAACTTTCTCACACTGAGACCTAAATACTTACAAGAATTTTCAAAAGCAGAATTTTAAGCTGTAGGGAAACTTTAATGCCAAGAATTTGGTGAAGTAAAAAAGGTGAGATTTAGGATTGGCATTAAGAATGTATTTTATTAAAACCTGTGCAGAGAGAACAAAGACACCAACCTCTTTTGATGACCTAAGTACCTGGTAAAAACACAACAAATTTGTTTGTGGGTTTTTTTAATTTTTTTTTTATTCCTCCTTTTGAAGGAGAGTCTCTGTCAATTTTTATTGTATTAGTATATGGAGACTAGTTAAATCTGTGTTTTAAATAACTGGTTTACCATCAAAGGAGAATGAATACACGATGGACTGCAAGAATTGCATACAGTCAAATAAAAGTATCCTGGGATGATGTGTCCTTTGTCCTAGTTTGGGTTTTGGTTTGGGATTTTTTTTAATACCTTATAGGGTTTGTGTTTTTTTGATATATTACCACAAGTTGTAGGATTTTAAGAAGAAGTCGTTTAAAAAATTGCAGCAGGAGTATATTATAACAAGGGTGCCTGACTGTTGTCAAACCATCATTTGTGTGCATAAAGGACACCACACTATTAAGGATTCAAAATACATGTTTAGCCACACTACAAGAGCACACCTGCATTTAGACATCTTACCACTGTAATGTGTAACTTACCATTGTAAAGTTCTTTTGCTGAACAAAGGGACATTTGATTGTAAATAGCTTAGGATATTAAAGTGAGGGTAGAAGGTGAAAGTTTCAAGGTGACTGGCATTTAAGAACCTAAGGCCAGAGTGCTATCAGTTCTGGTTAAATGTCTTGTCTAAGTCTGAGTTTGAGACAGATCCATTTCTCAAGCAGTGTCACTGAAGCAGTAGATGAACTTGATACTTTCATCCTCATCCACTTGACCCTGCTGGGTGACACTATTTTTTCAGACACTCTTGTGATGTATATTGACTTCATTTTGGCAAAAGGTATTGAGTAAATCTGAATTATGCCTATAAAAAGTTGTCATAATATAAATATGAAATCAACCATGCTGAAAATATTACTGTTGAAATATAGATGATCCTGCCTCACAGATTTCCATTTTTAATTCACTGTGATTACATAATTTTTCTGTACTCTCTAAAGCTTATTTTGATCTGTAAAGCTTAGGTAAAAGCTGTCTCCTCAGTTTCTACAACAGTATAACTTTCATGTAAAAATCCACAAATCTCAAAAATACAAGACACAAAAAAAAAGCTATCGAGGAATATTAAAATAACATTAGGAGCATGTACTTCACTCTGAAAAATGCAATTGTACCAAACCACAAGAATATATGCAAGTACACTCTCCTATAGCACAAGAACTTGGAATGCCAAAGGAAAAAAAAACAATTTGACTTTCGGTAGTGTATAATTATTTAAAAGGTTGATAGTAGATTGTACCCAGAAAGCCCTGAAATCAGTAGGAAATAGGTATTAAATACTTCAGTCTAATATTTCAATAAGTAATTGGCAAAATAAGATTTTTCATTTTTATGGTTTCTTGCACCTGCTGCTCTCTCTTGAATGCTAGTGATGCTTTGAGTGGTTACTAAGGAAACAGAGATTCTTGGATTTAATTAGGACTTGTCAGGTAAAGCTCTTTAGGTTATTTGACTGGGGTTTTGGAAGAAAAATAAACTTTCTAAATAATGTAGCTGAAAATCAGTCTTCACCTATCTTGTTACTGATAAAAGCTCTGAAACAAATTTAAAATAGCCTGTAGTGTTGTTGTCTCATTTGTTTACTTAAAACAAACAAAAGAAACCCCAAAAAGCATACATACAATTAAGAGAAAGGAAGGTTAAAATAACACTGAAAATGACCACTTCTAATTAATCCTTTGTTGTGCAATATCATTTCAGAATGAAATTAAGATTATACATAAAATAACATTTGAGGTTCATTTAAAGTGCTTGTATGTCATAGTCTATGTAACAGTAGGAAATAGTGTCTCTTATAGCTCACTTTGATAGCACAGGTTCCATGATTTCATGTTGAATGAGTCTGTCATATTGAATAAATGTTCCAAAGGGACAATTATATGGCAGGAAAGTTCTTTTCTGTTAGATGTATACATTTCCTCTTCTCCATGGTAAGGAAGGGTTTGTATGATGAAATAAATGTGGCCTGGATCAGTTCTGTCGCTGTGGAGCTACTGAAAAATGCTTAGGCCCTACAAAGTTGAGAGAAAAAAATCACATACAATGAATTTTAGGCAGATAGTAGTCCCACAGGAAACAGTTAATATGCTGAAAAATGTGATAGGAACAATGTTATTAAAGTGAAGCCTTTGAAATGAATTAAGGTGTTTCATTTGAATTGAAAAAATTAACTGTGGCATCCAAGACCAGCACAATGTCCAATATGTATGTATCGGATGTGCGCCATCAGAGAAGCTAGATGAGTCTTTTCATGTTATTTAAACCTATGATCTTTCTTTTTGACACCATTCTTAGTTACTGAAATTAACTTTCCAGTTAATTCCAAAAAGTACTCAGAAAATAAGGAGGGTTTTTTTTTTCTTTTCCTTTCTATTTTTAAGGTTTTTTTTCCTTGGCACTTCATGATTTTATTTCTTTGATCTTCTAGAATGCTGATCCAGTACTGATATTGAAAAGTTGTCCAGAGTTAGTCACTGTTAATATTATTTTTTCTAATAAATTAATAATTTCTGATGGTATCCTATTCATGTTCCATGAAGAACATTCACAATTAAGATTTGAGTGCCTTAACTTCATAAAACATACAATAAGAATTGTCATTAATCAGATATACTGATATCAGTGGTGCTGGAGCACTCCTGAAAATATATGATTCTGAATACCAACGAAAACTCTAGAATTCAGTTTTTAAAAAGTGGTGGTTAGAGACACAGATTTATTTTTGTCCAGAGATTAACTGGGTTGTATAATACTGTTTTAAAGCTGTTAATTCTGCTAGAAATTGTAGTACTGCTTCTTCTATATAACTTTTTTATTTAAAGAGAAAAAAAATAACAAAACTATGAATTCACAAGATGCATTGTTGTCATTCACTTATGCACAATATATAAAAGAAAATACATGCATTTTCTGAAACTCTTATGGTATTACTTAAATAAATACTTTCCCAACACTATTTCATTTGTCAGCAATCAAATATCTGAAGTTCTGCTAAGCTGGTAGGTTGGGGTTTTGTGGTTGGTTTTTTTTTTCTCTTTTAGGGTACTTTTAGCTTTAAATCTCAAAATTGCTATGTAAATGCTTATTATTAGAGTGTTGACAAAATTGTGTGAGACTTGGTTTTCTTTGTCACAATAGATTATTTAAAATTGAAAATGGTACATGGACTCAACAGTTAACAAACATCAAGGTAAAATGGTTTATTATTGTTGAGTTTTTTATTTGTAATAAGGTTAAATTAGGGAAAAAAAATATATTAAGAAATTTACCCAGCCTCCATGCCTTTGAAATTATTCTGGGCCAGAAGTATTAGCTAAACTAATGTGTTCTCACTGTGTGTGCTTCAAATAGTCATCATCAAGAGCTTGCTAGTTTACAGTAAGGACAATGTAGTGTCTTATAAGTGAGCCACTCAATAAGCATATGGTTTAGTCTTGTCAAAGCTGAAGTATCTAGATCCGGTAATAAATTAGATTCTTGCTTGAGGTTCTCGGCCAAGGATTCTTATTCCCATCTTCCCTCCAGATGTCAATATGCAACTTTTTCTTTTTGATTAATAAAGGCAACTGAATGAGGTTTATCACTCACAGTCCCCTGAAGAAAGACACTGTAAAATTTCATCTGTTCAATTTGTCTGGAGTTTTGAATGATTGGTTTTGCAGCTCATATACAGAGTGGATATTTCATCAAAATAATAAATTTGAATAAAATTGAACAGTAAAAGGCTAAAGATTCTGTCCCCTCCACACCCCCATTTAAAAGAAGGTGCATTTCTTTGAATATCAATTGAAAGATACAATAAACTGCCTCACACATCTATAGGGTTGGCATAATGAAATATAAAATTTCTTACATGGTATAGTTACATGAAGATTTGTGTAATTTTTAAATGCTGTTCAAGGACTGCCGGTATGCAATTTGTACTCTGTTTAACGATTGAGCTGCAATGCAAGTGGAAAGAAATATTATCTGCACATTATATGTAACAGCTTGTCCAAAGATCAGGGATCAGGATACATGTAGATATTTCAATCCTGCCTGCTCTTTATCAAAGATGGACTGCTCCATATATCTTTCTGAAGGGAAGTTTATGAGGTTCTTTAATAACTTCTCCAGTAGTGCAAGACCTTATCATGTAAATTATCCTGTTACACTTCATTCGGGATGCACAGCATAATTCAGTTTGATGAGTGATAGAAGAGCATACAAGATACAAGAGGAACAATCTAATTCTTGCTCTCTTACTTGTACGTATAGTAATTGCCTGGGTTGTAACCTTGACCCTTGTTTTTTGTTGGTCCTTGAAAATGACTGTGAGTGAGTGGCATTCCTTTTGCAATGAAATGTAACCTACAGCTTAATAATGTTTCCTGTTGTCAAACAACAATTACTCTAGCAGTTTTTAATGTTCAGTAAGTCAGATTAATAGAACTGATCTAAAGTTTTCCAGTAAATAAATGTTTAGGATGCATCTACCTCCATAATCAAACTCAGATAATCTGACCATAATGCAATTTAAATATAGAATTAAAGTACTTTTTTTAATTCAGAGTTAATATTTTAGGAATATAAACCACATATTTATGCTATTGTATTACATGAAAAAGAATATACATACACAACGACAGCTTATTTTCCTATGTGTCAGATAATAAAGTAGGTCACATTGTCATGCATTTATCTTAGTCTGTTTAAATCAGTCAACACAATCGTAACTGTAAGTATATCTATTATTTATATGGGAGGGTAAGATTATAAATAAAGAATACTAAACAGCCTGTAGGAGAGTTGTTGTTTTTACATTTTTCATTCTCTCTCATAAAACGATATCTCAGACAGTCAGGTTTTGTTTGTACTGACATAGTAACTATCAGCCTTAGTACACATATGCAATTAATTGGAACTCACATTTTAAAAAAGAGGAAATAAATAAACTGTGAAGTAAGGCAAGTAAGCTGAGAAAGGTGGAATTATACTGACATGTGGGACCACCAAAATGAATGTCAAATGTTGTTTGCTTGCTTTGTGCAAGTATTACATCCTTGTAAAATTACAAAAGGCTTGGAGTCATAGTTTCTCACATAAGCTTGAATAAATCAGTAATTAGAATTAAATCTATATTGATCAATACGAATATCTGTTTTAAAGAAATGGAAAAAAATCACAATATTTTAAGAAATATATTTGATAGGGAATTATCCCATATGCTTGGTTTTCTTTTGATAGTTCTGAATGACCACTATCACAGCTATTCATGAGACTATACTAGCTTCAATAAAATTTTAATCAGTAAAAGCCTTTTATATTAGTATAGTTTATCTCACTCAGGAAAGAACTCAGGGCATTTGATTTGTATCAGGATTAGGGAATCTGAAACATTATTTAGTATCTTATTCCATATTAAACAAAAAATAACTTAGTATGTAGGAAATCTGAGTTTCATCCTCTACTCATGAATTGGAGTGGGTGTCTGAAAGTGATTACCGGCTTTCTTCTTATTTTATAAGAACCTTTGAAAATTTTTTCTTCTTGTTGACACAAAGCAAAGTTGCTTGAAAAATTTGAAAACAAAGGGTTATGTAGAAAACCCAACACTTATGCCCTTCCTACTCTTATTTAGGAAAATATTTTGAAAAATTACTAACATCTCTTAGTCATGGAAGAGGAATCCATCTAGTGAGAATGCCAATGGCAGATTTTATTTATGTTCAAATACCATACTCTTATCATAGTTTTGAAGCTGAAGGTGTTACATATGTAAATTTTTAGAGGGAATATACCCCAACATTTAGTTACATTCTTATTTGCTTGGTTTTTGCCAATTTTTATTTGAATAACAAGTCATCAAGTGGTCTAACACCTATTTTTCCTCTGGAAGGAATCACATCGAAACTTTAATACACATATTGTTGCAAAGACCTTAGTACTTTTGTATTGCTAAAGGCCTTCCATTTCTGTTTTTAGCCTGCCTTTCCACTTGAAACCTGTCACCTCCACACCTTGGTGTTGTTCTTGGGCAGCTGAGGTACCTTAGTCAGGTATTTCAAGTGCTCTTATCCTTGCAGCCTTGTGCCCTTGCGCTGGTGCAGTTCGAATAATTGTGACTTAACCTGAGAAAAGGAATGTTTTCTAGGTCTAAGTCATTTTAGCTGTCCACCATCACTGCTTTGTAGTTTCAGTTTCTTGGAACACTCCCATCTCCTTTTCCCCTAATCTAGCTATGAGCTTGTAGACTGTTGACTACATACTAAAGAAATGCAATAGATAGCAAGTAAATGCTACTAATTTTAATACGCAGTAAATATTAAATATTAATAGATGTGCCTAAGATCTAGAAGTCAGGCAGTGGCTAGTGCATTTGTACCTAGTTAAGAATAATTGTCAACAGTGTCATGAAACAATGACCAAGAGAAAACTGGAGTGTCAATGGGGAGTATTACTGTGAAGGGGAAATATTGCTGGGGTGTTTTCTGTTTGTTGGGTTGGTGGTTTTGTTTTGGATGTATCTATACAGGAGAAAGGAAGCCCGAGAGAGGGCTTTTACTGAAGAACTTCTGTCATTTCTGCAGAGGACTGTGGGATTAAAGTTTTGTACACATCAGCCTAACCTCGGCTTTCCTTTATTCAGTAAGATTATTTTGTTCATCGATCTATAAAAGGGAAAATGAAATAAAAACCAGAACTATATATATAAAACCCACCTGTCCTCTCTTTCTTCTGTAAAATCTTGTGGAGAAGAAATAATAGAGCTGGTTATTCTCTTATTTTGACAATAACATTTACTGTTTTGCAAATGAGCTCAGAAGACTTATTTAAACTTGTATTATAAAGAAAACATGGTACTTGGCTTTCTAANCATTAATAATAATAAATAATAAATAATAAAAAATAATTAACCACATTGTTTCATGTATTTCATATACTACAGGAGACAATTAGACCTCTCTATACAGGCAATTATAAAACCCATTCTATTTCTACAGAAGTTTGCAAAATCAAGCCTGTTTCTATCATAATGTTTGCATCATGTGTCTTGTTCTTACTTAGATTGACTGGATTTAAGCTACAGATTCCATGCTCAGACATGCCTTCAGGGGTGTCATTTTAGTGCCTGAATGAATTTATTAGAGAGGGTTTGGAATTTTATTTATGCAGCTCTCATAAGTGTAAGATTATTTTTTTTTGTCTTTATTCTCAAAACTTTGACATCAGAAAATCTCCAGACTTAAAGAGTAAATGCCATGCATTTAATCTCTGAAGTGGTTTCCTACTATCTAACATGATCTTTAGAGTTTTATTTCTTGGTAAAGCCTTTATCAGGATTAAATTGCTGTTCCTTACATGATTTTAGATACATGCACACCAACACCAACTCCTGCGTATGAACTTCACCTCTATGCTCAAAATAAGCTCAAAATAAGCTGTTTTTTATTTGAGGTTTCAGAAGCATGAATTTTTTCCATTTCTTTTTTAATAGTAGGCATTCCCTATCTAAACCTAATCCTAGTCAGCCTCCTCATCTTGATTTTATTTGCTATTAAACTCATTGATGAAGCCGTACATAAAATGAAGTCTTGAGAGTGATCTTGAGTGTGCTGGCTACCTATATCAGTTTTCTGTTTTGTTCTTTTTTTGTACTCTACTTAGCCTTTCACATAAGGGTTATGCAAAGATCTTCCAAATTCTTTCGCCCATAACATTTGAAGATGGTGACCTTTATTCATATAGAAAGCCTTAATTCTGTCAAAGACTTTTGTTGTTGGCTACCTTTGCTTTTGTAAGCTGGAGAACATTTTTTTTTCTTCAGAAATCTGTTTATGAGTTAAAATGACTACTGAAACTAGGTAAGTTTAAAATCAGTCTCTGCATACAGTAGCCTTCATAATTATTGATTTCTCCAAATTTATATTTTTATTTCAAAAAGAGTATCAGCCTGATTAAGAAGCTTCTCATTCTGCTATAGTCTCTGTTGATATGTAAAAAAAAAAAAAAATGAAGGAACTTGGGAAGATTTGTTACACAATCTGTAACATGGATCTGCGTGAAGAGAAAAAACAGTTGTGAGTTTTGTTACATCTTTACTGAGAGTATCATTGCATCCACTTTTAATGTCATCTATACAGTGCCTCTGCTCAGGAGAACATACCATNCTGACTTTCAGCAAAGTGAAATGATCAGTCTAATTGTTATTGCCCTAAGAGTATTATTCTAGGCAATATTTTGAAAATCCTATAGGTGAATAACATTTGTTGCTACATGAGGTGAATGAAACATATTTTCTGGAAAATATGTTTCATTAATAATAATAAATAATAAATAATAAAAAATAATTAACCACATTGTTTCATGTATTTCATATACTACAGGAGACAATTAGACCTCTCTATACAGGCAATTATAAAACCCATTCTATTTCTACAGAAGTTTGCAAAATCAAGCCTGTTTCTATCATAATGTTTGCATCATGTGTCTTGTTCTTACTTAGATTGACTGGATTTAAGCTACAGATTCCATGCTCAGACATGCCTTCAGGGGTGTCATTTTAGTGCCTGAATGAATTTATTAGAGAGGGTTTGGAATTTTATTTATGCAGCTCTCATAAGTGTAAGATTATTTTTTTTTGTCTTTATTCTCAAAACTTTGACATCAGAAAATCTCCAGACTTAAAGAGTAAATGCCATGCATTTAATCTCTGAAGTGGTTTCCTACTATCTAACATGATCTTTAGAGTTTTATTTCTTGGTAAAGCCTTTATCAGGATTAAATTGCTGTTCCTTACATGATTTTAGATACATGCACACCAACACCAACTCCTGCGTATGAACTTCACCTCTATGCTCAAAATAAGCTCAAAATAAGCTGTTTTTTATTTGAGGTTTCAGAAGCATGAATTTTTTCCATTTCTTTTTTAATAGTAGGCATTCCCTATCTAAACCTAATCCTAGTCAGCCTCCTCATCTTGATTTTATTTGCTATTAAACTCATTGATGAAGCCGTACATAAAATGAAGTCTTGAGAGTGATCTTGAGTGTGCTGGCTACCTATATCAGTTTTCTGTTTTGTTCTTTTTTTGTACTCTACTTAGCCTTTCACATAAGGGTTATGCAAAGATCTTCCAAATTCTTTCGCCCATAACATTTGAAGATGGTGACCTTTATTCATATAGAAAGCCTTAATTCTGTCAAAGACTTTTGTTGTTGGCTACCTTTGCTTTTGTAAGCTGGAGAACATTTTTTTTTCTTCAGAAATCTGTTTATGAGTTAAAATGACTACTGAAACTAGGTAAGTTTAAAATCAGTCTCTGCATACAGTAGCCTTCATAATTATTGATTTCTCCAAATTTATATTTTTATTTCAAAAAGAGTATCAGCCTGATTAAGAAGCTTCTCATTCTGCTATAGTCTCTGTTGATATGTAAAAAAAAAAAAAAAATGAAGGAACTTGGGAAGATTTGTTACACAATCTGTAACATGGATCTGCGTGAAGAGAAAAAACAGTTGTGAGTTTTGTTACATCTTTACTGAGAGTATCATTGCATCCACTTTTAATGTCATCTATACAGTGCCTCTGCTCAGGAGAACATACCATTTGAAAGCCGGTTGTATGAGCACTTACCTCCATAGCATGTATGTTCTGCCAGTATCACTGAGGATTACATAGCAAAAGACCTCTTTTCATGTTAAGACACCTCAGTTTAGCTCTGTGTCTTTGTTCCTGGTTCAGGTTTGCCTCAAACTCTTGACTTGCTGAGAGCTGAAATTTTCTGGCAAAATTTAGAATTTTGCTTTTTATCAAAGATATGTCTAGGCAGAGTACAGATATTTCATCCTTTCCACTGTGTTCAGAAGAGATGAACTTTTCTATGCATGAAAAATAACTTGGTTCTACATCCCCGATTTTTAAAGTTTGCAAATGATTTAAAAGTCTGCATTTTACACATCTTATTTCTAGCAAGATGTACAATTTTTTCATTTTTATTTTTTCTCCTGCAAATGCCATTAGTGTTCTTATTTTCTTCATTCATTTATATGCCAAGAGTTTGGACCAATAGTGATTCTGTAAGAAGGTAGGGTTTAAATATATCAAGAATCAAAACTGAAAAGTTTCTGCAAGACTTGAACAAAAATTCATCTATGCCATGCTTTTTCTTTTTGAAGTGAACAAGGTTGAAAAACACTGAAACATTTTTTATAGTGTTTTATTTGACATGCAGAAAGTCCCATATCAAATGCATTTTAAACAAAAAAAAAAAAACAAAAAAAAACAAAACCAACCAAACAAAAAAAGCAACAAACCAAGATCAATCAATTTTGTATTGAATTTCCAAAAGAAAATTATGTGAACTACTTTATTTTGGTTTTTTAGTTGTTGGTTTGGTTTTTTTTTTCCAACACATTCCAATGGGACTAGAAACTACATTAAAGGAGTTATTATGTAAAATATTTCCAGTTTCTCCTTCTTTACAAATCAAATCTGTGAGTTCAGAGAAATACTAGAAATGATCTATGTAGCATACAAAACATTCATTTCTCTCTAAAAACTCTCAGTATAATTTACTAACATTAACCTTTTTTGGTTTGGTTTGGTTTGGTTTTTTTTTTCCACCTAATGCAGACACTACATAACAACTATTAATTGAAGAGATTTATTTTCTTGGGCTTGGAAGTTTTCCTGTGGAATAAAATCACCCTCACTGTGACAATCATGATCCTATCTAAGCCACCTCTTGTTCTGACTGACTGTGAGGAGTTGATTATAAGGATAACCTATCATATCTTTTTGCCACTAACTGAACAGAGAATAGAAAAATGCTGTTACAGTGTTTCAGGGACCAAGCAGAATAGTTACACTGTAAATCAATTTTGAATTGAAACTTTTGCTTAAACAATTTATATTCTTTTGTTTTGTTTTGTTTTACATAAAGTATATTGTGTCCTTTGGACTATGATATTTCAGTATTAATGTATTCACTACTTTTTAGTGAAAACAGTGACATTACAAAACCATATAACCAAGCTACTGCTACTCTTTATTTTTTTAAAAAAATCTCAGATGTGATGCATCACTTGGGATAAGATACCTCTGTAAACTTCAGAGAGATGCTGTTAAATACAACTAAGGTTGCTGCATGTACAAAACCTAGCACAGATAAATGTTGTATCTGAAGCTTGAGCTAAAGCACAATTTTTTGCTGATTTTTGTCACAGGGACAAACAGTTAAGGTTTATAACTTCCCCAAAAGACATAACTTGGCCTGGATTAGGAATATTGTTGTGAGTAGGACAAGGCCAGATTGGTTGGGGGTCTGAGCAAACTTGTTTGATTCATGCCCTGAGGTTGGTGACCCTGCCTGGGGCCGGGGAGGGAGGGGGG
>VXBZ01009869.1:4438-77917 GCA_013399135.1 Heliornis fulica | reverse complement strand
AGAACTCAATGATCCTTGGGGTCCTATCCAACCCAGACCAGTTTGTGATTCTGAAGGACTAGGGAAGCCATTGTCAGTGCTGGTCATGCCCCACCTGGAGCCCTGTGCTCAGTTTTTGGCCCTCTCTACTGATAAGACCTTGAGGTTCTGGAGCATACCCAGAGAAGGCTGGGGAGGGGACTGGATAATGTGATGAGCAGTGGCTGAGGGAAGTGGGGTTGTTTAGTCTGAAGAAGAGGAAGTTGTGGGGAGACCTAATTGCACTCTACAACTACCTGAAAGGAGGTTGTGGAGTGCCTGTAGCTGATCTTTTTTCCTTAGTGACAGGTGACAAAACAAGATGAAACGATGTTAAGTTATGCCAGCAGAGGTTCAGATTGGGTATTATGAAAAACATCTTCCCAGAGAACAGAGAACTCCCAGAGAGCTGTTAGGCATTGGAATGAGCTGCCCAGGGAGGTGGTGGAGTCTCCATTCCTGGAGGTATTTAAAAGATGGGGAGATGTGGTGCTGAGGGATATGGGTTAGTAGTGGATGGCAGGTTAGGGTGATGGTTGGACTTGATGAACTAAAGGGTACCTTCCAATGAGGCAATTATATATCCCTTGGTTTGACTGATGCTTTTTATTCATCCTTCAGTTCATATCTTATACTGTAGAGTGCAATGTCTTGAGATATGTTTTAAACTGGCAAACATAGGCAGTTATTTTGTGCAACCAGTTCTGAGCATAGCTAAGTGTAAACAGAAAGGCCCTATTATATAGGTTGGACTTTTTCCACTCATGATAGTACTTGCACCATCATAGCTATGCTATTAGCACTTAGGATAACTCAGCTATGTCTACAGAGGTAGTAATCTGGGATCTGAGCTGTTAGATAAACATACCATTAGTCACATTGACTTGTCATTAGTGGTAAGCTAAAGATATGATCACTTTATGAATATACTTGGTAGATGGAATTTATAGGAAAGTATAATATAGCTTATATAAATGCAAAGCATACTGTATGTATCCATGAACATAAAGTTACTTGATGAATTTCTAAAGGAATTAAAACTATTATATTGCGGGCTGAAAATGAATGAAGAAATTGCTAAAAGATAATAAAAGCAGAAGAGTTTCTATGCATAGGTAGCAGTTATGAATGCCTCGCTGTAGCAATGAGCACAGTCTATAATTGATGACTGGTTCGCTTACGATAAGGAATGAACTATGATGGTACTGTTCATTAACATTGTGACATGTTGCAATATGGGACTTAAACTGGAATTACATAAATTAGTTTTCAACAGTAGTGAGGAGCTGTGCAACTAATAAGAAGTTGTAAGGGACTACAGATATACCTAAATTGATGACAGAACTGCACCCCCTCTCTTTCTTGTCCCTCAATCATCCTAAAAATTGATAAACCTCATCACTGCAACAAAGTGAATTCCACTGAATTCCATGCATCAGGAATGGGTATCTCAAAGAAGGCAGCCTGAGTCCTCTGCTATGTGTCCAGGTCCAGAGTCAACTAAAGGACAAGGTGGTGGGGGAGGGGTCAGACCCTCTCGAACTTTCAGGGATCCTCTGGAGACAGCAATGGGAATGCATCCCACCACCAGATAGAAGGGAAAAATATTTTTTATTCTGTATCAGGCTTTGGAAATTATGGGAAAGACTCCTCAGGATTACTTCTCTCAACACATGTTTTTCTTGAACATGGATAAAAGTAGCCTTTATTTCTAGAACTAAGGTAAATCAAAGTGTGGAGAAGTTTTTATTATTTGTTTTATAATTAAAATTTCACAGTGATGATTGAACGGGAAATAGGAACAAGTGGTCCAGCTTCTCTGCTCAGTTTATTGTGGATGGTATGATCTTCTAGTAATTTTCATTTTTTTCAATAGCAGAATCAGAAATGGGATCTTCTTGTGACAAACTCAAGTTGGTGTTTAGATGCTATATAAAAAAATGTCAATTACTAGGCAATTTGTGATATACTCTCTGCAATACTGATGTGGTTTATTTGATGAGTTTGCACATCACTGGCATTTAAGTGTTTCACTGATTAATCTGACTGAGGTATCTGATCCTTCCACACCTCCTGAGTCAATGTAAATTTCACTGTGGCTTGAAAGAAACAAAGATTTTTAGTCTCCAGTTTTAGCTTTATAACCACTAGGTATTTTCTGCTATATTGTCTGCATCAAATTGCAGTTGACATGTACAGGCCTTCAAAAAAAAAGTAGTAGTCATTTCGTATTTCTGTAAGAAATAAAAAGAGCAGCTATGTTTGAGTTTCTGTGTTATGTCATGGTGCTTCTAACAGTAGTTGAGAAAGGCACTTAAATGTTTAAAACAATTCCCTTCCTCCCACTGCCTTCTACTCTTTCCCTTTCCCTCAGTAAAATCCAACACTGTCATTCATAGCCTGTTTAGCCAGAGGTTACAGGCTATGTCTTCACCATAGGGGAAATATGACCTGCAGCAAACCTTCTTTTCCAGGTTTACATCCTTTTCTGACTAGGAGTTATGACAAATGGTTCTAGAATAATTTGTTTGGAAATGTAGACATGATTGGGTGAGCTAATATTACTTTCAATTGCTGTGAAAATCTTTGTTATGATAACAGGTTTATGACATTTTGCATTCTTTGCAATAACTGTCAAAAGTGTTTTATAGTCCTTGAAAGATAATAGTAAACAGAATTACTTTTGATTTTGTTAGCTTTTTGAAATTTCATTTGCTAGCAACAATTTTTCATGATTACAGCTTTAGTAATCTGTAAGCAAATAGAGCAACAAACAGGAAACAAACTGCGGAATGTTGAATAAGCTAAAGTAATACACACAGGCTGCAGATATTGCAGTCTTCCTTGAATTTTAAATTTAAGGCTAAATTCCCATAACTAAGGCTATGCTCCTGTGAATGCCTACCTGTGCCTAGCATCATGCATCAAAACACCTTATCTGAGAAAACTATGATTCATCTTGTGTCTTGGAGCTTTTTCTTTCTCATGGATATGGTATTTTGAGGAGCAATAGTAGATGATAAATTCATCCCCTGGTTCTAGAGCCATTTGACAGAGGTAGAGGGGACTTAATGTATTCCTTTTAGTCCTTTCTAATGGAACGTATATTCATGTATGAGTGATAATCTCAATTTGCCAGGGCTGCAATAAAGAAAACTCTATTGCTCTGTTACTGTAAAGGATATTTATGACTTCTGTGAACTGTTAGGATATAACTGAATATAGTCCAATATCGAAGGATAACGATCTTTATACTAACTTGTTGGAGACAAGAATGTTCTTATTTGGAATATGAAACAACTGATGTTTAGTTCATTTCTTTTATTTTTTTTTCCTATAATTCAAAATTTTTCTCTGTTCTATTGCAAGATCTAGGTATATATTCAAGTGGCTATGTATTTCATTAGTGCAATTATAGCTTAGTACATTGTTTTTGTCATCATTTTTGGTGCTTCTGTAGCATCAGTCCTTCATGTGTGATAACTGCCAGCACAGTGTTTGACAATAATGAGCCAGGGAATTCAGAACAGAATTTAGCACATCACTTATCAGTCCTAAACTGAGATTTTACCTAGCAGTGTGATATGAGGGCTGCTTTAGCAAATGGCAGCAATGCTCTGCTGAATAAAAAATTAATGCCTATACTAAAATCCCTAGGGTATAAGTATCACTGTCTTGGTACTATATGCTAGGTTGTTCATGATATTTATTGGTCTTTTGTCTTTCATTTGCTTTTGGTAACTAGGACTTCTGCTCTGCAGCTGCAAGATACTTTCAGTAGTTGTTGATTTACCTTGGTCTTGTGTAACAGAAATTTATTGTGAGCTGTTTTATGGCTTTTGTTGTTCAAGTGGAATACAGATAATGCAATCTTGTAAAGCACTTGGTTTCAATTGCTAATCTCTGACATAAGTCACTAGAATTGTGAGGCTGTGTGTTTTGTTTTGGGGTTTATTTAAGGATTAGTTCAATTTTCTATATTACAAGTGTAATGTCATCCAAATATATAGTTTTGATGATGGATTTGATGAATGTTAAAGGCTTAATGGTAAAGACAATGAAAAAATATTTTAGTGTGGAAGTCTGAAAATCCATTGTCTGTCATGTCACTGGTTTGGTTGCCAAGGAATACATAGCACCCAGACATCTGTTTTAATGATATTCTGAAGGATATTCACATACCAGATTTTTAGTAAACCTGTGTAAACTACTGTGCATTATAAAAGGTCAAGGCTGATTCCAAAGAACCTGTTATTTACCACTTCTGATACTTTGAGTGGTAAGCCAGTTTTATCTTGCAAAGCAAAATAGACATGAGGCATAAAGTAAACTGTCCTGCATACCAAAGAAAGTATTCATTGCTATTTAGCATTAGAAAATGAAGAATTCATTCATGCAGTTAAGCATGTCCATAAATATTTTCATAATTTAAATATAAATTAATGGTTAGGAAGTGAAACAGCTTCATAATCCATTTCTTATTTGGGGTAAATCTTCATGGCTTCGTAGCTTCATTGGAGCTGTGTTGGATAATCTGATGATCATCTACTTGGGTAATATTACTGTATCTTATCATATATTCTTCTGCCAGGATGTCAGTAGGCCTGTGAAGTTCCTTACATGCCTTGTAACACTGTGTATTAACAATAATACAAAAAATTTCAGGAGTCTCTCTCTCTCTGTTATGGATGACACAACTTGTTCTTGATGCCCATAAAATTGCAAGAGAAGAAGAAAAGCATTTTGAATCACTAAATTTATCATTTACCTGTGTGCAAATAAAAGATGGAAGCATAACAATTATTTCACTAAGGACCTAGTGCAGAAAAGTTGGTAAATAGAAAATTAACTCAAAACAGCTGGGTAGTTCTACAGATATCACTGCTTCCTTATATGCTCAGGTGTTTAACTATTTACTTAAGTGAAGGATTTAATTGCACTGCTGTGTCTTTTAGGTTTTCCTCTTCTCCAATTTCTGCCTTGGAATGAGGATCTAATTAGAATGAAAGTCACTCATGTTCTCGTGCATTAAAAATTCAAATGAGCTATAGTTGCAGGAATGCAGAAAATGGCTCTTGATACACCAACTATTCTAGTGTTTAAATAGGAACTGTATTTCATTCAGTGTTACAGAAGTTAGGACACTTATACAGTGATGAGTAGCCTGTATCTTTAATTACACTTCTGCATCACCAGCCTTATTGAAAAGCACAAATTATAAGTTAATTCAATTTGATTAAGATGGTCTCAAGGTTAAAAGTAAAATCAAACCTCTAAAAAACTACAAACCACATGAGTCTACACAATGACAGACTGCCATGTTGATAAATGTTTACACCACTATATTAAGTGCAAATTACCTGATTTTACAAGAGGTCTTCATTCATGGTGATTAAATGAATAAAATTTCTACTGACTAATGACTACAAAGATTATTGTTCAGTTTCATTGTGATTACATTAAGTTAGGGGATGGAATAATTTGATGACAGTTATCTAGGGAGAACCAGAAGCACTTTTAGTCCATCACACATGATTTTTTCATAGCTTTTAAATTTTACATAGTTTTAACACTTAACTGTATAATTTTCAAAGTTATTAGAATAATAGTAAAAATAACTTCTAATTCTAGCTCTTCTAAAGGAATAATCCAGTCTCTTTTGCATTGAATCCCTCTGAAAGTTTATAATTAGTTCTCATGTTGTTTAATAGGTCTATCTTCCTCAACAGTTATGAATACTAATATTGTCTAAATATAAAGTTAAAGTTATTAAGATTTCAATTTTATCCATTTCATTGAAACTCGATGGGAAATGATGAATCAAAACTATTATTAACCATTAACATCAATTGATTTATTTTAGGCTGATTTTATAGGTTTTCTTTATCCTTTTTTTTTTTTTTTCTGAGAATTACTGATTTGTGAGGACTTGAAGGGGGGAAGCTAATGTTCAGAAAAGCTAATGTTATTCTGGAAACACAACCTCCTTCTACATCTGAGAAATTATGGTCTACCTGAATTAAATTCCAGCTTTGCAACAAACTTCAAAAGAACTCTGCTCTGCTGGTATCAGGAGTACAGCTAGATTAATCTCAGTAGGTTAAATCGGTGCTGCTGAATATCTCACATCAGCTAACTGATGATGTCTACTTTCTTAACCTTAATTCTTTACATATGAAGATGTTAATTCCCATTATACATTGAAAGTAATCTGTAGCTGGTGATTCTTTCCTGGGACCAAAAGTAAAAATATATATGTATAAATTAAACAGAATAGCAGTGCAGAGATGCACTGCAGTAATTTTAACCTTTTAGAGGAGAGATCAAAAACCATGTTTGGCTTGAGTGTGGCTGGGGGCTGTGATCTCTATGTTGTCAATAACATCATTTCCTCTGGAGACTTTACCACTGATTCCTTCCCCCACCCCCAACTTTCCCATCCCACAGCTCCCAGAGAATGCTGCTCTGGTCATGTACCAGGTTGGGAAACAGGAGAAACTCATTGCTACAGTGCCAAGCTGAAATAGAAGAAATAGCGCAGAAAAAGCCATAACTGACAAGAAATGTGAAAATACATTTATATGACAACAAAAATCCTTTTTTTTCTTCTCCTCAAACTGTTCAGAATTAGTGAGAGGAGACATAAGCGCTGTTTTGTACATGCTTCCCAAACAGCTAAAGCAAAGAACATATTTTGGAGTATGTCTTAACTAGTATATTAAAGTTTCAGCAATGTTTTTGCTGGTTTATAGATTCCTTAAAAAAAACAGGATAGCATTTGAAAATATACCACAAAAGATATCTTTCAGTGCTGTCTATAAGAAATATCTGGAAAGCAAATGGGAATAAAAAATGTTACCCAAGTGTCAGTGCAGGGCTTCTTGTTGTCCCTCAGGTACCCACATATTTAATGGGGTACCCATTACATTTTCAATTACATTTATAAATTACCTTTTGGAAATAGTTTCCAGGATTTGCCCCTCTTTCTGTCCATGCTTGTATTGCATACCTCTGGAGACATAATAGTGTTATTTGAACTGTTTTTATACTCATCAAACTGAAATTATTTTTCTTTTATTAAAAATCAATGGTAAAAAGATAAAAATAAAAATGTTACTAAGAATTTAATTCTCATTTTTTCTATCCTTCACTGTACCTGGAATCCTGCTTCAATGTACGGTTCTTTGAAAATTTGTTCTTCTATGAACCATCTTTGCTCAAATCAAGTGATTTTGATTGCTGAAAAGTTGTTTTAGTAGTGCTGAGCCTGCCCTTTCCTAAGTATTCTGTAAAATTGCATAAGTTGGTAAACTATCTCTCAACAGCAGATTCCCTGAAATCTTCCATTTAAATTAATCCCAGTGCAACTTCTACTGTTCTTGATCATTCTGCCTTTTAGGACAAGTTTAGTCTACCATTAGGATAGTTCTGCTAATTAATGGTGTGAATTTAAAGAGCATTAAATTCATGTGTGGATTTCATTTTCCTTGACTCAAAGACTTGAAGCTAAAGCAGATTAACACTACCTGTCTTTTGAATGAGATAATCAAAGAGGTGTTTAGTATATTTTATATCCAAGTCTAGTTACTTCAGCTTAATTTTCTTGAGAATAGAAAACCATGTACTTGTAAAATCTAAACTTTTAATCACATTATGACTTTCATGACTAACTATTATAGTATTACACTCAATTACAAAGTGCTTCTAAACTCTCTCCTGTATTTCATCAGTTTTGTCCCCAAGGGATATCAGAATGTTACTAGCACCCATATTTGAACGTACAATGAACTGTTCTACTCTGTCTTCATGAACTCTTTTACTCTTGCCTGCGAAGTTTCATATCCAAAAGAACATAAAGTTTAAATGGTGTTGAGATTAGAGAAATGCTGATGAAGACAGTAATAGAATGCCACAAATTGCAGCAAACATGAAAGGTGAATGGAAACAGTATTAAAGTAAAAGAGGAAAATGAAATTAAAATTTGAAGTACAGACAATACCAACACAAAGCATATATTCAATACAATTTTTATTATGCTACCCTTGTCATGTAGGATTTTATGATAGAATGATGCATTCAGCATAGGGTCTATATAAAGTCATTTCAGTCCAAAAGCAAAGAGAAAGCATTGTAGTAATCTTTTGGGTTTAAAATAAATAAATAAACAGATAGATAAATAGATAAATAAATAAATAAATAGAGCTCCTTATTTCTTTAAAAATAGTAGGGACTCTTTCTCAGACATATTTCTTGCTGGTGGCAGGAGATTTTGTATAGATGTATGCACAGATCTGAAAAATATAAAAAGGTAGAAGAGTGAATGAAGGTGTGAATGCCTTTTGCAGTGTATGAATGGAAATGGGCACAGAGATAGGGTAGAGCAGAAAGAAAAAGAGAGGCCCAATACCACCAGTATTTTTCTGGAGTATTTGATATTGAATAGAAAATTCTAGAGATATGTTGCCTCATATTAGATTTGGTAACAGCTTTATAACCATGAAAAGAACTAAACTCTTTTCTGTTTAAGTTGAAACTTTGTTTCTTTCTCTTTATTTTTTTTCTTTTTCTCTCTCTTGTTCCTTTAATAGTCTCATTTTCCATTAAATGTTTGGTTTAATTTAAAAGTTATTACTCTTTCAAAGTATATGTTATTGATTTTTGTATATATTTTCAGAAGATAAAGCAGCTGTAGGAGCAGAGTTAAAATACGATTAAAAATGAGCCCACAGATGTACTTTCCTGGTCAGTGTCCAAAGTAGGGGAAACATTTGAATTAATAAATATATGTATAATGTTACTCAAAATTTTACTCATTATTACAGACCCTCAACCAGAAATTACAGAATTAGTTTCCAGGAGAGAGAGAGTAGAGTTTTGCACAACTAATAATTTACATAACCAGTTACGTTTTATGGCAGCTCTGTAGAAAATAATTACCAGCAGAAATCATTAGTTAATCCTATTTAATTGAAACAATAGAGCATTTTGTCTGGATATGTCCAATACATTTTATGAAAATAAATTATCTATAGTACTTATATCTCATTCAAACATTGATGCTACATTTAGATTGCACTGATTGTGAAAGCTTTAAAACTGAATAGAATCAAAGAAACTCATTTTATTCCAAAACTCTTCTGTAATTGTTCAGGTTAGAATGCTGAATGAAATCTTTTCCCTTCCCTGCCTATGTATTATTCATGAAGGCCTAAAACTGGCCCTCTGTGACCATGAAGACTACTCTTTTAAAATTCTAATGCAATCCTATTCTTATGTATTGAATTATGGAGCCATCAGATCAGCACCCATGGAGTGAGGAATTTCAGATGATTAGAATTCTTAATGATTAGCTCCACAGTGTAAGTTCTACACTCCCTCATTTATATGGAAAAATTCTCCTGATGTTCAGCAGATGCCCTACTGTTGTATTTTAATGAACTGAATTTTAACTCCATATCATTTAAAAAAATCTTTCCTAACCCCCTCCAGAATTTTTAATGAGAAGGGAAAAAAATGCTGATTAAAATTTCATCATTCTTGTCTGAATCCAAGAAGAATTGCCTCAGTTAAGGAGCAAAATCGTTTATGAAAGCAAAGGACACTTTTGATTTCGTTGCAGTTGTAAGATAAATTTCCAACTGTTTTGAACATTTTAACACTTTTTGAACTGTTTCAGGACAGTCTTCTATCATAAAATGCCACATTAATGACCTGTTTTATTTTAAAGAGATAGATTTCACATTATTTTTTTCTCTTTCTGAAAAAAATATATGGTAGTGCTTTANAAATTTTTCTTCTTCTGTGGTCCATTTCAGCTTTGTACACTAATTTGATATTTTTTTTTTTAGTTTAAGGTTTGTACAAAAAAAAAAGTTAACCTAATATAAGTTTTCCTTTAAAGAAAGATCATTCCCTGGCTGGATCTATTTGGCCTCATTTATATCCATGCAAATCTAGAGTTAGTTGATTTGCATCAATGAATAGTATAATTGACTAATGAAATTGAAAACAAAATTTCCTACCCTAACCTTCCTAGAAGTCAGTTTAATTTTCTAGTGTTAGCAGTTTTATGCCCTAGGTATCCTTTAACAGTTAGAAATATTCAATTAACTGTATTTCAGTGACTTATGATTTTACTTCCTAGTTTCATTCAATTATCTTTCCTCCACAGTTTCTCTCTCCCCCTGCTTTCAATATTTAATCTATACAGAAAGTACTGTTACAGCTACCAACTCACAGATCATGCAGGCTATCAAATGTTTGCCTTATAATCAGGTTTGGTGTTCAGCGCTCGTAGGGAAGCAATCATTTGTTGCTATAAATAAATTGCAAATTAGACAATCCTTCCCGCCCATGAGACTTAGGCATTTGTCCAGCCTAAGCACTGTTTACAGTGATCAGATCATGAAATAACATCATTAGGAGTGTGTAAAAATAAATGTGGATGTTTTCACAGAATCACACAGAATCACAGAATGTTTAGGAGCTGGAAGGGACCTCGAAAGATCATCTAATCCAACCCCCTGTGCCAGAGTTTTTATAACTTGATTTTCTACTGTTCAGCACAGTGTAGCAATCAAAAAGCTAAATCCTCAATGCAAGAAAGTGAACTAGTAACACTTAAATGATGGAAAATCAGAACCCTCAGAAAATCCATTGAGTCTTTTAGAGTTCTTGAATTAAGTGTTCCAAATGGAATAAATTAAGAGCATTTGTGCAGAATGCCCGTTATGACTTCTTAAGGTAAAGAATACCATACGAAATATCAGGGTGTCTGTATTTCTACACGAACTGAGGGCTCTATTCAGTTTTTTAATGTGGTGGGTTGACCTCAGAAAGCAACTGAGACCCCAGCCAGTCCCACACTCACTTCTGCTCCATATGGGTATGGGAGAGAATCAGAAGAGAAAAAGCTGAAAAATTACGGGATGAGATCAAGGCAATTTAGTAGGAGAAGTAAAGCTGTGCATGCAAGCAAACACAAAATAGGGATTTGCTCACTACTTGACATCGAGAGGCAGTTGTTCAGCCATTTCCTGGAAAGCACAGCCTCAGCACGTGTCAGTGTCACTTGGGGAGACAAACCTCTACTGTGTGCTTCATTGCACTTTACTGAAATACCTAACTACAGCTCCATTTACTAAAGCATGAGACCAAGAAGTTTGATTCACACAGAGCAAAAATCTAGATACATCAATTTTTGATTTTTAATCTAGATATGAGTCTTCTTCCTGAAGTTCAGTATTTGCTACTGGAAATAATATCAGTAAGAAATTAAATTGACCATAATAAGAACATGTCACAATGGATTATAACTTAAAGAGAGCAGGAGTAATAAAAGACAATATGTCAATCAAACAACTAAAGCTAAAAAAAAAATTCATAAGCATGTAAACAAAAAACCAGACATATTTTCCTCATTTTATCAGGAAGATGTTAAACAGATCTCTTAAGAGTTATTGCTGTTGTTACTCCGATTTTCTCAAATCTTCACCATCCCAAACACTCTTAAGAACCAGGAATTTCATTAATTAGGATGAATCTTTTAAAAAGTGATTGCTTGTAGAGGAAATAAAAATATTTGTTACAGAATTGAAAGTTTTAGATGAAGTAATAATTTCAAGCTATTACTAATGCATCCATACTCACCAGTATGGACTTTATTTATAATAAAACATAGGAAGACAAAACAAAAAAAAACTTTTTTTGTTTTATTCACATTTTCCCTTCTCCTTCCTGAAGACTTATCATTAGAAATTATTTGGCTGACTGTCCCATTTATTCATTTTTGTTATTTTTAAAATCGTTTGGTGTTATTTAAATGTATATGCACACATAAGTATAAATTTAGTTTCCTGTATCTCTTCATGTTCAATAAACATTTATTTTCAGTTTTAACTAGCTGTTTTCTCTTAGTCTCTTCTCCCCCTCTGTCCCTCCCCCCTCCCCATATTCCTATACTTGTGTTTCTTCATTTATCTCTTTCATTCTTCTTTCCCCATACAGTTCACATAAACATTTATATAGATAGTTTTCTCCTTCTATTTTCTGTCCCACATCCATTTTTTCCATTTTTTTTAATCTCAGACATGTTTTCCTGTGATTGCTAGTTTCACTAATGAATAGATTATGAGATTGTGTGTTGAAAGTATTCTCATTCCAATGACCCTTTACACATACCGAATACTTAATTGATTCAGGTCTTGTGAATTCAAGATCCAGTGGGATTCTTCCACTGCAAAGTAAGGAACAGAAATGAATGGAACAGCTAGCTGAGATCTGAAACATGAGGAGATAGCATTTGCAGATAGTCTATTTTAATAGACATTTTGAAATATTTTTGGTGATTTTGAAAGGGATGACATACTCATCAAAGTTGTACAGCTTAATATCTTGATGTAGGAGAAAAAGAGACACAGGATAGCCAAGACTATTTCTTTGTCAAAGGAAGCCTTTTTAAAAGATGGAACGTCTGAACTCTGTGGAAGTCTAGTTTCAGTTTTAGTTTTAAAAGATAAGATCAAGCATCTGCCAAAATACATTATTCACGGTGAAACGTTTCACTGATTCTGTACTGTAGATACCTTGAGGCCTATATCTTCTGGCAGTATTACTGCAGCAGCAGAACTGCCAAGAGGGAAGGGTTATTTACAGTCATTGGGAACAACTCTTCCCTGACGATGGGAAGGCTTTTGAAACTGAACTTGTATGACGGAAAATGAAGAGAATTCCCTCTGTGTGTTTCATCACAGAGGACAGCAGGGAGCTGCAACGAATATTTTTCTTTTTCTGATTTTGCTATCTGTGTACATCTGGTGACATAACCTGTTTCTTTTATGTATCTTTCTTAAAAAAACCCACAATGAACCACAAATCAATAAGACAAGCACACATGCATCCACCACGCCCCAAATTTCTTCTACATTTTATCATCGCTTCATTAAGTGGAAGTTTTACCTTCTTGCTTTTAAGTGTAGCAGAAAAATCAATGAGTTGGGTTGGACCACAACCCGTGTCTAAGCTTCTAAGGTAAATATTACTCTTGGCTATGATAGATTTCCAAAATTTTTAAAGTCAATATATATACATTTACAAAAAAATAAAAAATGTTTTCTTCTGCACTTATCACCTATGTGAAGTGTCAGCTACAGCACTAAACCTGTAGAATAACCTACTTACAGGCTGCAGAGAAGTAGCTACTCCAAATCCGTAACCACTTTGGGGGAGATCTAGCTATTCAACCCCGCTCCAGTTCTTGGCAGGAGTAGCAAACCTAAAACTCTCTGGGCAGACTGCTCACCCCCTTCCCCTAATATTTTAATGCTGTCAAAAATCCTTTTCTGGTACTTTATTCTTATTTAATACTGTAAGATTTTGGGGTTTTCCTAATTCTGGGCCTCTGTGCATTTGTTATTTTATCATCTGCTATAGAGAAGTCAGAATATCCGAGTTCCCATATGTATAAGAGCACCAATTAGAGTTAGTATGGAAATGAGAGGCTCCGGACAAAAATATATTATTTTCTCCTATTAAACGCTATGAAGGGAGCTGAGCTAGATGGGGCAAATCAGAATTTGAAAGGGATTTGAATAAGATAGGCAAGTTATTAAATGCCAATTGCTTCTCACTAATTAACAAAATAATTATTTTTTTCATACATAAGTGCTAATTAAAATATGTATTGCTTATAATCAGTGTTTGCATAAGTAACAAAGTGGTCAAAGGATCTAAATTCTTACCTGAAATAAAATCGTTTTGTTGTGCCTACTTTAAAGTAGTCTTTTTCTGTTCTCTTTATAGACAGTGGAGATACACAGGCATGCAGTGACTTATTCCAGCCCAAAATAACTGATAAGAAAAACTACTTCATGTGGATATTTTTAAAAGTTTATGCATTGATTATACAGGTATCTAATATATTTGTTTATTAAACATTAATAATATTAAATATCTGGAGCTTGAAAGACTGTCAGGATTATTGGATAGAAATGGGTGATGATATAAAAGGAAGACAATTTAAAATTTAAATAGAGAAAAAAATCATATTTTTCACTTTGTAAATATATCAGATTTGGCATTAAATACAGATGTTTAAGTGGTTATAACAAGCAAGCAGAAAAATTAAAAGCTGTTGATTTTTGCTAGAACTAGATATAAAAGAAACACTGATTCCTTTCTGAAAAATCACAAAATTACTCTTGGTGATAACCACCATGCCAGAATGATGACAAGCTGCTATTGCACCATTCTGTCTCACAACTCTTGGGTCACATTCCTTATTCAAACTATTTAAAAGAAAGAAAAAGTGACTCTATCATTGCATGTAGGATTTCTCAAAGCTCAAATAAGTAGATTTAAAATATTTATCAAATAGCATCCAAATATCTCCATTCTGATTGTTGATTTTTGCTAAAAAAAAATGTTACACCAGAATATTACATGTTAAAAAAAGGATCATTTTTAGATTTATTATTGATACTTAATGGTTTTATGTTGTAGACTTAATGGTCTAGTGTTGTAGACTCAGTTCCAAATGTTCTTCCACAGAAATCGCTACAGTAAGTATATTATAGATTTATTTTAAGCCTCAATTAACATGACCTTTAGCTGCTGAGAAAGTGTTTGGTTAGTAGTATTTTTTCATAACTGTAATGAGAAAACATGATAAATAGGAGGTAGTGTTTGAAAATTTAGTACTGCATTATATTGAATGGGATGTTAATTGCAGTGTTGAACTTGCTTATATGTTTCTAGATGCTGATTCTATTTGAGGATGTACTTCTTACATTTTGATAAAATAATGTCTGTCTTTAAAATAGCAATATATGACAAACAAACTTCACTTAACAAACCCCCAAACATCATGGCATAGTTTTGGGAATCAATAAGAACTCAGTGTTGAGTGTGTCTTACAGTGAGGGCTTGAGTGTGTTTTCTCTAGTGTCTCATGATGTGATTTTGTGCATTTAAAATATATTAATCATAGATAATAAAAATCTCCTGAGTTGGAAGGAACCTGTAAGGATCATCAAGTCCAACTCCTGGCTCCACACAGGACCAGCCAAGTCAGAGCATGGGACTGATGCCTCTTCAACTCAGCCAAGCTCAGTGCTGTGACTACTCCCCTAGGAAACCTGTTCCGACTCCCAACCACCCTCTCAGTAAAGAACCTCTTCCTAATATCAAACCTATACCTCCCTGGTTGCAGCTGCATACTGTTCCTTTGGGTTCTATCACTGGTCAACAAAAAGAAGATTACCTCCTGCCCCTTGGCTCCCCCTCATCATGAAGCCATAATGTTCTTCATTATTTTCACATAATTTCTTTTTTTTCAGTATACAATTAAAACTTTAAAAATTAATTTAAATTGGCAGGCTGTATTTTGTAGGATGCTGAGTTAATTTTATAGAAAACACCGTATCTTTCAATATTTTATAGGTATCCTAGAATCTTAAATTACAGTGTAAACTGTGCTCGCGAATGTAATTTTCCTCACATGAAGGTTGCTAGGCAACAGCACTCACAATATTTTTGTTGACCACAAACATAGCTCTGTGTGGTCTCGGAAAGAAGAATACATTTTCATTTTTATGTTTAAGTGAAGGTAAATAATAACTTTAATTTCCTTGAAAACAGATATAAAATGAAACAAAACTGACTGATATTTTATTAAAATGCCCTTATTTAACTACACTGACTTTACTTCAAAATGTTACATGACACTTAATAATGCAGGAAGGGCGTGATATCAGGAAGATGCAACTTAAACATTTGAGCAAGAAATCATTATGGTTTTTACCTCCTTGTACAATTGGACCATTCTTAAATGCTTTGGTCATCTGGTTTGGGGATAGTGAAGGGGAATTTTGGATTAGAATATGAGAATACAGCTAAAAGTTGGTAATCTACAATAGAAAAACATACTGAAAAAATATATCAGTAACACCACACAGATACACAGAACATTTAGAATTACCTCTGCCCAGCCTCCCCAAATTTCAAAGATTTATGGATCACTAAAAGCAGAAGGGACCACAAACTGCACTGGCATTACCTCCGATCTTTAACAGGGTGAGATGTGGCCTTTACCTTCATCAAACTAACCTTTATCTTCACCAACCTGTCACTGGTCCTTGCAGATGCCTTATTACAAGTTACAGACATAAGCAGACACCAGAGTTATAAGACACACTATTTAATGTATAAAGGATAATATTTTAANATAAATTTGCTCCTTCACAATAGGATTAACTACCTAAAGTATATGTTTTGTATGTGGTTTTATAAGGCTTTTTCAAGTATAGCTTGAAAACTTTGCAGTTTACCCTTTCCAAAGCATAATTTTGCATACTTTCTGGATATATAGTTTTAGGCTAACACATATGGGAGTAATGTGATATTTTTGTCAGTAGATGATTTACAAGTAGATGTTAATGCTATGAAATGTATACTAAATAAAGTATAAAAGAGTAAAATATACTGAAATATAACATGGTGAACTTTAAATACTAAGAGTACTCGTCATACTATAATAAAATACTTAAGCAACATAGAAATCTTTATTATTATCTAAGTAAAGCATGAAAATATTTTTCACTATTTTATTTCTATAATAACTAAAGTGCTTTTAACATTAATTGCAGGGTATCACGAACATTGGATATTTGTAGAAAGTTAAATACTTTTTAATAAAACATTTGAGTTTATATTTAATTATTATTGTATCTAATAGACTTAAGTGATAACTTAAGTGATAGGTATAACTTCAGAAAAAGTTTATTTGCCCTCTCACTTTTATAGCCAGAGAGAAGCAATGCAGAAAACCATATGCAGAATCCTATGATAACTGTAGAATGAAGGAAGCATATCATTCTTTATAGAAAACTCCAGAAAAAAACAGAATTCTATTTTGTATAAAGTTCATACACATTCCCTCATTACTGAATATGTATTCCAAATTACTTTGAAAAGTAATTTGAAAAAGATTAGCTTGAATGAGGCATAGGAACAAAGTAGGAAATTAAGACACATGTAGAATGAGTTCAATTAAAAATGAAATGCAAAGACTATGATCTTAATACTGCTTGATATTAGAGATGAAAATAAAAAATCCTCAACAACCAAAACCAAAACAAAACTTGAAAATATGATAAAATATATACAAAGCTAAACTCCAAACTTTTGGATCTGGTTAGATGAAAATAATTCCTAAAGCATTAGAGCCACAGATGACTTGCAAGAGTAAATTTTACATTTCTGTATGGATATTTCAAAGGTTGCATGAAATGAAGTTTCTCTTCTGATCCATATCAATTTGTAAAGGTAGGCAATTCAGCTCGCTTCATGAAATATATTCTTATGAAGCATGACAAAATCCAATTTACCAGTAAAATCCATTTAAATTAAAATCAAAGTGTAATCTTCATATGATTCTCCACTTGTACCATAATAATGAAATGAGATCAGATACCTGTGCTGTACATTTTTGCATCCTGATTATTTTCAGCCCTATTCAGCAGAAATTATCCTCAGTGCAAAAGCTGCAGGAAGGTCATAGAACTTGCTTTTATATTCTGCCAAACTATTCAAGCAAGAAACTATACTCTGGGCTATTTGACAGATTTTCCTGAGGACTACTAGTGTTTGTGAGCCTGGTTAATGATATGAACATACCTACTTCCTTCAGAGAGGGAATTTACCTTTCTTTCTTCCTACTCAAATATCACTTTAAAATACTTTTAGAAAAAATTAATTCTTCACCTTACTTTAAGAACCAAGAAGCTCTTTGAGATGTTTTAAAATCATCTCATCTTTTTTCAGGAATATCTTTTTTAAGTCTATGTGGTGGCATTATCCAGTATAAATAATTTCATTCTCTGGTATGGCCTGATTTTTCAGATGCACAAGGAGCTTAAAACTTTAGGTAAATAAAGAGAAGCTGAAAGTTCTTCAGAAAATAAGCTCAGGATCAGAAGCAGTGTATCTGGTCAGTTCATGGCTACCTTTTGGGTTTTGCTTCAATTTCAAATTGATTTCTAATACATTTTTGTACATGTGGATTTGAATTTTCTATTTTCTGAAAATGTTTCATAGTTGTGGCAAAGTTTTAAAAAAGCTTCAGTTGTGAATCACCAAAATGTTTAAACATCTGCTTAGTATTGAAATCTGTGGTCAAGGAAAACATTCAAGTTATTGGTTTTACACGTTTACACAAGTCTTTGTAATGATCATAATTTTCTTAATTAAAATTAAGTAGAAAAAAAAAGAAATTTCTTCAACATTTCTAGATTACCAAGCACATACTGAAATACAGAACTATTGATGCTTAGAATGGATCATTGCAAATTCTACCCGAACTTATTTTAATGGATATATCAAAATGCTTTACAAAACCATTATTTTACAATACATTACTGAATTACTGTGCAAAAACTTAAAAAAAAATTTTCTGATCATGGCCAATCAGAAAGAGTGAGTTACAGTAATTATTTACAGTGAGAACATAGAGGTACATTAAGGGATCAAAAACTGTCCAAATAAAGCAATTAGAACATTTAATTTAAGACTACATATGTGTTGTTTTTTTTTTAAGAAGAAGACAAAGGGAAAGTGCTCTTTTTGTTTCATAATAAGACAGTAGAACCAGAGTAAAGAGTTCAAATACATTACACATGATATTATAAAATATTGAAGTTTGTTAGATGAAAAATGAGGGTCAGGGGTCCCCACAGTAAAATATTTTTAGCTAATTTTCAAACTCCTCTACTGTTTAAGAAAGAGTTTTAAAAAATATCAGAAAAAAGCCTGTTTTCTAAGTTAGCTACTCAGATCTGCATTTTGGCAAACACCCTGTGTATGCATTGTACCAGAGTTATGTTATCTCTAAGATGACTAAACTAATTTTGTCCTCTCTTTTACAGTGGGATTAGTTTAGTCTGGTTATATCTATACAAATCCTAACAGTCTTGCCTAAATTCCTATGTTCTTGCTTTTAAAGTACTAAGCAGATACAGAGAGGGATTCTTCTCACTAATTTGTCTCCATGAACTATTAAAGAAGTATAATAACCATCTTAGACTTTTAGGAGCACAGAAGTAAACAAATTAATCTCCCCCTTCAAAATGTCTCTTCTCTTGAGACAATAGGATAATTGAGGTTGGACAGGGACTCAGGTAGTCCAGTGCCACCCCCTGCTTCAACGCTGGGGCAGTTCTGATGTGAGACAAGTTAGGTATAAAGCTCCAGCTGAATCTTAAGAAGCTGCAAGGATGGACCTTTTCAGGCAATCTAGGAAAAGCTTTTCTCTACCACCTACTCATAACATCTTCTGTTTCAATTGACAACCACTATGTCTTGGCCTGCACAGTGCGCTGCACTAATGAATTTGGCTCTCTTTTCTCAGTCACATGCTCTCAGGTACAAGGAAAACTTACTGACTTTTCCATTACTACTGAAAACCTACCCAAAACAATGACAATTACAGCAACTCTTTGTCTGCAAAATGTAGAGTTATTTAAGAATTCATATAATAATGCATCAGTCTGCTGCCCTGTGAGGAAAATTATGGCAGAAGTAGGTGACAGCTTGGCAGTGCCCTCACTGACAAGGGGTCTGCCCCACACTACCCGAGGAAAAGCAGAACAGGTCTGGTCATAACAGCCAGAGCCAGCCACAGCCCAGTGCAAGCCAGACAAGACCATAATCACAGCATAGGTTCACAGTCAAGCCAGGTAGCCAATTCATATAGACCAGATCATTGTATCACATAATGGTTTGAATTGGAACGGAACTTCAAGATCATCTAGTTCCAACCTCCTACTATGGGCAGGGACACCATCTGGTAGACCAGGTTACCCAAACCCCATCCAACCTGTCACTGAACACTGCCAAGGAGAGGGCAGCCACAGCTTCTGCCTGTGCCAGTGTCTCACCACCCTCACCGTTAAGATTTTTTTCCTTATATCTAATCTAAATCTTTTAGTTTAAAGCTATTACCCTTGTAGTATCACTACGCTCCCTGATAAACAGTCCCTCTGTGGTTTTCATACAGGGCCCTTCAGGTACTGGAAACCTGCTCTATGAGGTCTCCCTTCGACATTCTGTTCTCCAGGCAGAACAAGACCAGCTCTTTTCTCAAGTCTCCCTTCGACCAGTGCTTCAGCTCTCTTCATAGCCCACTATGGCCTTGCTTCAACCAGATACACCATATGCAGTATAAGGATAGGCATTAGCATGTCTGCAACAAAGGTCAGACCTATGCCAAGAGCAAATACTTGAGCAAGCACTGAAGCACAACACAGTGGTCCCCAGCTCAACTTCCTCACACACATTTTCTCCAGCAGTCTGATTCATGGTGACTCAGCTACACCATAGCAAAGCTGGCCTTCAGCACAGGCAGCCATAGTTCAGGTGGATAACAGTTGCAGAGTCTGACGGTCTGCTCAGGGCCCTAAATTAACAAGATGTTTCAACTCTTTTTCTTGCCTATTGTGGCTTGTCTTCTTTGCTGTCGAGTCTGTTACTCAAAGAATGAGGAAAAGATTTGTTCAGCTGAGTGTTGTGAAGTGTGTCGAATTCTTTACTCTTTGTTTTACTGATGCCCAGTGTACACTGAGGTGCAGATTATTTACATTTCTCTCACAAACAAGTCTTCACTGGAGAAAATTGTGTTCATTTGTTTTTGGAAAACTGGGGGACAAAATCTATTTTCTTGGTTATGCTTTGTCTGAATGGGCTCACATAACCCCATTAGTTAAGTAGTCAGATATCAGTTGAATAACAGAACCATTTCATTACCTCTTAAATGTCGACTGAATTGTATTTTGAAGATTCTAACCCAAACTAATTTAAATCACTCCTCAGCAGTTTGTGTCAGAAGAATAACAAAGAAGTATGTTTCTTCAATGAATGATAAATCAAAGGATGTGGTACAGCTTTTCATTTAATGTCCCAGTCAATACTTGTTTCCATTAGTCACTGAGAAATAAATGTTCCTTTTCAATTTATTAGCATTTAAAAGTTATTACTTGCCCTAGCAGAGTGGCAACCTTCAAAGAGGGAATACATAGTTTTGTCTCAGTTAATTCTAATTCTAACTTTATTTCATGAGTGTTGAATAACCAGAGAGCATGCAAAGTCTGTTGAGTTCTATTTACTCTTTGTGATGACATAAGTACCATGTTTTTCCCTAACCGCTGTCTTAATAGCAACCTCAGTTTTACTTTGAGGTGTATTTAAAAAGGTATTAAAAAAAAACAAACAAACAAACAAAAAAACCACAATAAAAAACACACAAGCTGATTTTAACATACTATGTTTCACTCTGAATAGGGATTTCAAGTTAAAAGTTCTGAAAGATGAGTAAATCCCATATATATATTTATGCATGTCTTCATCTTTCTAGAATACCCTCTAGGAATGAGTTAATTGACTAATGATTTAAACCTATATAGGAAGAATTGCAGGTTTTGTTCTCCCTCCAGAGGTGGTACTCCTTATGTAAAATTGAATCTAGTCTTGTCAGACCATGGTGCATTTGGAAAAACTAGTTGTGAACTTTAAAGTAAATGTACAAAAGATTTTTTTCCCTAATTTACACTCATGTTACTAATGGATTTTCTGGGGATCATTTGGATTCATAGTTTGTTTGATTAATTTTGGTAAGTTCTGGTTACAGAACAGAATTTGTCTTCTTGTCATCATTATAATGCCTCAATCAGTGGGGTAAAAACATTGTTACTGTAATTTAATAACTGATCAAAATAAGCACAAAGACTAATTATGAAAATAAGGACTAAGCTTACATTCTGAAGAAAACAAATCGAGTTTTTTCTAAGAATTCCTTTATTTTTTTATCCTAAAATAAGCTTTTAATCGACAATCTGATGATAGCTTTAGATATCTTAATAATATTGACGGGGTTCATTAAATCCAGCTGTCTTAAAATTAGCTAGCTTGTCCAAGTTAATTATGTGGGCTCCATCTGTAGACAACAGAGAGACAAACTGACAAACGTAGTCCTGAGAAAATTGCATCCCAATGGCAGAGATATCTGTGAATGCTGAAATGTTGCTTATACCTCTCCATTGATTGCAGTAAGAGCCTAAATGATTAGCTTAATTATGATCATCTGCAGTACATAAAAAGTTTAATGTGGTTAAGGTTTCCTAGAACATTTATTTGGCTTAGCTCTGCTCTGTGTTCATATGAACAAACAAACTGTTAAATGAATTGCAATAGGTTTTAACTGGGAACATGATTAGGAGGTATATGCTTTGACATTCAATCTCTTCATGTCACTTTACGTTTAAATCTGCTAATATGGAAATTTCAGGAAAATGAACAGAAATATAAAAAACAAAAGAAAACAACAAACTAGCAGTGATTTCTTAATCATAGGGTCATAAATGAAATATCTCTGTAAAGCAAAAAATAAACCTTTGCTTAGAATCCGTGACGGGTAAGAAAATTACATATGTCAATACTGCACAAAATACTTTGTCACAGGTTGTATCAACAAAGATGGAATTTTATGGTAGCTATATTTTTGTGTGTGTGTTTGTCATCATGAATGATGTTTATTTTAGACCAGTAGGAAGCCTTGAGAAAAATATCTCTTGGTCTTCAATCAAAAAAATGCTGAAAATGCGTATAAACACAAATGCAAGTAGAATTAAAATTGTTCAGAAAGAACAAATTTCTCTATATTCCAGAATTTTTTCTTCCTTTTCTTCCTTTCTGGTAGAGATAAACATAAATTCTCATTTCTGTTAGAAACATTTCCTTCAGTCACATGAAAAATCTTGAAAAAATCTCTTCTGACCTACCACTTCATGGTAGTTCTCTCTTGAGTATGGTTAAGAGTATGCAAATAATTTTCGACTTGTATATTTCTGCAAGAATCGAAATAAAATCATGGCAAAGAACACAAACCATGATAAACTATACTGACTTGCAAGTAAAAAAGTGCACAAAGAAAAACAAAAATAATATTTAATATTTTTTCTGTAGGAAGAAATGCCAGGGAAATCCTGCTGCTCAGACTACTTTTCTTTCATTAATCCTAACCAGCAGATAAATATACTAGTAGGATCAGTGGAGAGTTGGAGACTGCAGAAAGGATTATCTTTTGCAGCTGCTGTCATCTTTTGGGGTGTTAGAATATGCTGGAAAGAGCTCTTCACTCTGCTTGTGAAAAGTGAACTTTCCTAAGAAGTTCTCATGCTCCTTGATTCAAGGCTATTGGTTCTATCACAAGCAAAATATATTGTGGGGAAATATGTGCATTCAACTTCTATAATATTTTTTAAAGCAAAATAGAAATTGAGGCAGAGGGGTAATACAGGGATATTATAAAATTTCTGCAACAAAACAGAAAGTTGGAAGAATCATAAGTGTGTTCTTTTCCTAAATTAAAATGGAATCTTTTGATTAGGTTGAGAACAACATTTTCTGAAATTCGGATTTCCAACAGACACAGTCTTCAATATCTCACCTGGACAGACATGGGGCTCAGAGGATGAACTGTACCTTCCTCCTGCACTTCCGCATAGAAGAAAAACGCCTGTAATTTAATTTTATGCAGAGTTGTTCAGGACAAATGAAGAATTTTCCTTATAAGCTCCCCAACCAAATAAGCTGTCTATTTCTTGAATAACGGTAAAGGATTGCAAGATATAGTCCTTTCCTATATCATGCTACATCTTCAGCCAGGTACCACCTGCAAGATGATTTTCATGAATGTGTTTTCATTGTGTATGATGTTAGGTCTGCCTTTTTTCACACACTTAAGAAGTCTGAAGAAGGTAGAAAGGGAATATAAATGGCAAAATATATGGCACTAAACATGTTCTGACTGGATATTTTTCCCTTACAGAAAATGCTGTTGTTCTGTAATACTGCACAAATAAGCCCTTTCTGTTTGTTTTAGTGGGGTATTTTTGTATGTTTTTTTTTTCTTGTTTGTTTCTTTAGGGTTTGTTTTGGTTGGTTCTTTTTTTACTTTCTGCACTTTAGCATTACTTGCTTGTAGTGAATCTTCCAACTGGAACTTCAGCAACAAGGGGTTTATTTAGTTGGTAAACATAGATATTTTTATTGAACTTCCAGGCAGCTTTACCACATTTACTTATCTCATGAGATGGTTTCACCCTGGCTGGAGGACAGACTCCCACCAAGCCACTCTATCACTCCCCTCTTAGCTGGACAGGGGAGAAAATATCTATTGAGAGTGTTTGGAGTCAAGATAAGGAGAGGGAGAGATCATTTCTGCAATCAGTGTCACTGGCAAAACAGACTCAACACAGAAGAAAAGCAAGAAAGCTCTCTCACACAATGATAGAAGGTTTAATCACTCATTATAGTAATTGATAGTAGGTGTCAAAGGCAAGCAAAGAACAGGCCAAAATTCTTCTAAGCATGTGAAATTTGCTTCTGCTGGAAAGCATATGGAAATTAGCGTTTCCAAGAGGAAAAACACTCTTCCTTTGCTATGACAGTAATCAAAATGTAACTGAGGAGTCTGACATTTTCATGATTGTAATTACTGTATATTCAGTATTTGCTTCATTAATGTAGGATAACAGAAGAGCGTAAAGTGTGTTTTAAATATAATGTATAGATTGATTTTTAAAAGAAACAATCAACTTTTCATGAGTATTTAACAGATATATATAAAAAAGAAGTTTGATTTATCTGGAAAAGTAAATTCAATTTCCGAACTAAGAAATACCTTTGTGATTAATTTTGGTTTTTTTCCTTCACTGAAGATGAGCATGACAGTATGAAATAATGTTTTATCAATTTGGAAACAATAAAATGGACATCTCATTGATTTACATAGAAATGTATTATTAAACTGTTTTGTACTAAGAAAGCATTTGATTATTTAGGTTGGAGATATAAACAGCTGACATCAGAATGTAATGGTGTTTTTTTTTTTAGATTCTTGCTGATCTGTGTGTTCGTATGTATATAGGTGTGTGTAGAGATCTTTGTGAAGTGAGACCTCTGAGGAGTGTCACCTAGTAATAGACAAGCCCATAAAACACAGAGTGGTCTTGGGACACTGAAGTGTATACTCCCGAAAGACTCAAATTTTGAAGGCATGTTTCTTCTTCAGATTTGTTTTCTCCTATTTTTCTCTTTGACAGGCTGATATTTCTGAGCTTCTTTAGTCTTCCACCAAAGCCCCAGGAAACAGGAATTATCACAAAACTATTTTACTTTTAGTGTACTTCCACAGTTTTGCTTTTACCTGTGGCATCATTTTTTTCTTTTGTCTTATGTGCCTCAGATATATGCTCCAGCCCATACTTGTGTGGAATACTATTCGAAAATATCACAATCCAGCAGCAGGATGATAATAGTTTTTGATACCTGATCAGAACACGAGGGACAATTATCAGAATGAAGATGCAGATTTATGTGCATTGCAACTGCATGGCATGGCTTTGGATTTTTTCTTTAAAATCGAAAATCGCCTTCAACTGAACCAGTTTCCCATCCTGGAAATGGAGATCTGGCATTATCCCTGTACTAGCCATTAGAGAATTAGCTAGGCTGCCAAATGTTAATTAAATGCAAATATAATCGCGAAATCCTTTTGCCGGTTTTTATCTAGTGTTTGTGACAATGTTGGAAAGCAGTTTTATTGACTCTGGCCCTTACTTTATACTTACAGAAAATAAATTAGATTTTCTTTGTGACTATATTTGGATGACATGAAAAGCTCTGAGATGAAAAATTCTGAAAGAACTATTCATTCTGGCATACTCAATCCTAGCAAAACAATTCTTAAACAATTTATATATAATTCTGAAGCAGTTCCACCCCATCCCCAGGAAAATAGTGTTGGGGAATTTTCTATAATTACATGATAAGATCAATATTGACACAGTATTAAAAGAAGCTCATAAAAGCAATAATCCTTTTATATATAGCTTTAAAGGTGTCTTGGAGATTAAAACCAGTATAGTTTGCCATGCTTACTCAGGACTTTTTCTATGATAGGAAGTCTTAAATAGATAACAGCCCCTGAGGAAAAAATTGAATGAAGTTTCTCTTTTGCTTTGCAGTGTCTGTACAGGAAGGAAAACTTTCAATATGTCTACACTCCCCGAGTGATATACACCTCTTCCAACATGTATCTTTCTGGTGGTTATCTTTTAATATATGTATATAAAAGTTGAAAGGTGAAGACAGTAATAATTTGGAGCTTTTATAAGCAAAATCTAAAGTATACTATTCCCCCCACATAAACATGATGGGCTATTTTCTCAAATGTCATGATTAAGCAGCCGCTTCCATACACAGACATTTGAGAAAGTTTTAACTTTTACACTTGCAATAGAATAAAACTGTGAGGTAACAGCGAAAATATTTATAGATTTTGGAGGTGCTATATCACTATGGAGTTGAGATATAATTTAGGATTTCAATGTTTCTTGTAAATAGTCCTTACATTTTCATCTATAATATTTTTTCCTCTTTTACTCAATAAGTAGTGGAGTAAATAGAACGGTATTATATAAACACCCCTTAAATAAAACCCACATATACAAAGTTTGATGTTGGGAGTTTGTCCGTGTTGACTATGGAATAATAACTCCTACATGCCTAATTGAGCTACAATAATTTGGAACTGTTCAGAAACATTCACCCTAGAGCTTGACCCAGATTGTAAGCATATTACTAACCATGTTATTGATATAGGACATGAAAATCACAGAATAACAAAATAAACAAAAATTATGAAGAAAAAACCCACTAAATTGTTGGTTTTTTTTCTTGAAAAAGAAGACACAATCAATAGCTTTTTTTTTTAGTCTAATGAGAAATGTTTAAAGTTAGAAAGCCTGCTTAGATTTAGAATAAAGCCTTCATAATTTCCCGCTCTTTGGATATAATTTCTCCATGAAATGAGCATCAGCTTATCAATATTAAACAATATACTAAGTGCTGAAATTCCTGTGACGTTCCTCATTTCATGGATGCCACTGAAGCTGTGCAGATTTATATTGACCAAAGTACTCATTCATTATTCTTTAAATGACAGCTTACATGTGTAAGTGAAACACAGAAATGATGAATAGGACATTGAGATCTAGAGTAGCTGAATTTTGCCTAGTAAGAATATATTGCCTCATCACTGAAAGCAAGGCTATGCTCGCTTACAGAAACATTAAAGCAACCCTGTGTTTCCTTAGGTCTATACTCCTTAAATTATTTTATATTCTTACCTCAGCTTGTATTTGCTTGGAGGAATGCAGAAAATTTATACATCTCTTTAATACACTGGACAAAAGTGGTATGGACAAGGCATGTGAATACAGGTCATAGTTACTCATTAAATTCGGTAGCTTCTGTTCTTTTTGATTAACTAGATTCTCAATGAGGTTTACATGGAGTAAGCAGTCATCTGTGAAATTGTCTTCAGAATTTTCCCATTCACAGAGACAAGCAGTATCAAATGTTGCATATTTAAATTTTTCTCTTTTTAAAATTTCTTTATGTTTACTAGAGAGTTAAGAATGTAAGCTTCTCACATTTTTTCCAAGAACTATTTACCACAAACACTACAGGCAACACAGAAAAGAAATAAGAATTTATGATTTATAGATAATCAAAACAGTGACATTTCAGAAGTGAAATTTGGCTGAGCTCTCTTCCACACTTTCCTAGAAGACAACAGAATTTGTTTTCAAATGAATGATTAACAGCAATGAAGAATTTGAATATTTAATGATATAACTTGCTACACAATAAAAAGTACATGAATATATATTTCATCAAAGAAATTTATGTTAGGATGTTGCTGTTAGCATCCCTGGAAAGGTCAGAATACAAGTATGTCTGGGTTTTAGTGGACAGGGGGAGTTGTGGTTGGTCGTTGTTGCTGGTGGTGGTTTTTGGGTGTGGGTTGGTGGTTTTTAGGTAGTGTAGCTATATTGCATGTGCAGAATTCTCAGGCATGTGAATTCTTAAGGAATTTAGGAGTTTATTGGTAGAATAATTTTATTTGTGGACTCCGTCCTGGATTTAGAAATAAATCAGAATTTTTATAATTTGGTTTGACACATTGCATAATGGAACACAGGGAACTCCAGTTGACAAAAAAATGAATACCTTTATATTCCCTGTAGATAACGAATATGTTCTTCCTATCAGTATTTGATTTCTCTCATGTCTTGAAGTAACATAGAATTTATTGCATTTCTTGGTAAATTTTTCTAGTTGTGTGATCAATGTAAAAATTGGCACATTATTAACCTGTAGCAAATTTTCCAGTATAAATCTTTAATCAAGTGTTAATTATTATTTTTGTGATCTTTTTATTCTTAGATTAGAAGACTTCACAGTCTAAGAATTCTTCTTTCTACATCTACATATGCAAAAGTAGGTCAAGTCACGTGTAAATCATTTCTTTATTGGGAAGGAAGACTTCAACAATTTCTTTCCATTTCCAGCCCTGATCAGAGATTAAAAGACAGTACATTCCATACAATAGGTGCAAAAAAAAGGAAAGTTATATTTGGCTTTCATGTTGAAGATTTTCAGATGTGTCTGATTTTTCTCTGATTAACTCCTGAAAAAGAAAATAAGTGAATTTTCAAAAACAAGCAGTATCAGTTATATGCATCAACTCTGTTCTAGAAAAGAATCTAATTACTTGCAGTCTTCTCCAGAGTTACACTGGCTCTGTTCTCTGATTGATTTCATTGCTATTTACACACTAATAAACAGATATTGTCTTGAGGTTTTTGGGAAAACTTTGCTGTACTCTATTCTAAAAAGATATTTAAAACATCTACTTGTTTTCTGTGAAATTGGAGAAAAAAGATATCATCCTGTGCTTGTTGTTTACAATATTTAAAAAAAAATTAGAAAAAAATTAGGATTTTTTTTCTGTAGACATTATCTATTTGTGTATTATATATTTTTGCATGACAAGATGAAATTAGGAGGAAAAGGAAAAAGGAAACTGGAGGATTTAACATGTCACTTCATGAAACTGAGTAAAAATCAAATGTTGGTTGATCAATTCACTGGTAGAAAGGTGAAACTTTTGTGCTGTAAGCATACCTTTTGGTGTGTACCAGGGTGAAGCATACAAGAGTGAAAACCTGGCATGCTAATAGCACTTATGGCAGTATTCCTTTTAACATCATGAGAATTGGATATTAGTCTGTGTGTAAAATGTGTTTAGGTCTGACAGAATCCAAAGATGGGAGTCATCTAGCAAACTTCACCTTCCCCAAGGTAACCTAAACACATTAACAGGTGCACAGTAACATGAAAACAGGTGGTACAATACAGTATCTCATAGTTAATAGACTGTTTTATAGAACATATGTCCAGTCACAGTTTCACAGATCTGTATAGTTGTCATGAGCCATGAATTCCAGAAAAGAGATCAGTACGAGTGTAATCACACCCTTGTCTCAACAAATTGTGATACCTTCAAAATATTTTACTAGCACCAGTCCTCCTCATCTCCATAGGCCAGACTAGCATTTGGTTTTCAAAATATGGCAAAGATGGGATCTTTTTTGTGTAGTTACACAAAGATATGAACATTAAACAGGTATGCAAATTACAGAGATTAAATGGAAAAGGTAAGAAACCAGAAGTACAGAAAGAGAAATGATGCATGGGTGAGACTAGAAAATACAAGTGAGAAGGAGACTATAAATCTCTTTGATTTTTCTGTTTCTTGTCTGCTGATATAAAGTTATTGTTGCTTGTTTAAGTGATGTCCTGCAATTCATACTCTGATCAGCCTATTTCTCCACTAGCCATTTTTTCTTAGATATCAGATGCTGCTTTTATTTTATGAAAATTATAATGAATGAAATAACTAAGTCTAATAGTTGCTATACAACCAAAGTTTAAGCAGAAGTGAATTTAAAAGATGCAAAATACACCCCAAAGACCTGTGTTCAGAGTTTGGACTCCTCTCACTAGTTCTGAGGAAGAGATGAAATACAGTGTTTCCATTAAGCCAAACCAAAACAAGATTGTATGACAAACACTTCTGATCCAAGAGAAGCAGTTCACTCATAAAATTGAAATGCTGACATTTTTCTTTAGTTTATTTTAGTTCTTTTCTCTCAACTCCATCAGAAGCTTTTGACCATGTGATGACTATTGCTAGCTACAGTGGCAAACCTCACACTGAAATTCACTCCTAGGCTCCTATTTGCATCTCTGTGCAGTCTGGAAATTTTTAGAATACATCATACTTGAATAGTGCTGTTTGGACTAGAGAGGAAAAGGCTCTAAGGGCACCTTATTGAAGCCCTCCAGTACCTGGAGGGGCCTACAAGAAATCTGGGGAGGGACTGTTTACAAGGGCATGTAGTGATAGGACAAGGGGGAATGGTTTTAAATTGGAAGGGGTTAGATTTAGATTAGATATTGGGAAGAAATTCTTCACTATGGGGGTAGTGAGGACTGGAACAGGTTGCCCAGAGGCAAAATGTTCAAGAACAGGTTGAATGGGCGTTTAAGCAGAGTGTTCTAGTAGAATGAGTGTCTAGTAGAAGGCTCATGCCTGTTGGTTTGGAACTACATGATCTTTAGGATCTGTTCCAACTCGAGCTATTCAGTGATTTATTTTTAAACTATTTTATTTCAAAATTTGTTAAAATAAAACAATTTAGGATTTTATTTTAGTTCATGGCAGAGCAAGAAAAGTTCTTAAAGCAAATTTTTGTTTCATTAGCAGAAAGAGGTCCTTCTGTCTAACCTAACAAAGATTATTTTCTTTGAATTCTGTGTAAGAACATTCTTAAAGTCATAAGAGGAAACATAATCAACAAAAAACGTAGCAGCAGTGATTAGTCTTCATGCTAATTTATTTTCTCATAAGGTCAGTATTTTTAGAATATTGGAAAGCTGGTGTGATTTCTAATTCCTAAGGATCCCTTTAAAAGTTATTATTATGTCAAAATTGTTACAAGAACATCAAATCCCATCTGGTTTTGCCAATGAAAATTCAGCTAGATGGTGTATTTATTCAATCTAAAGATTGTATCCGCTCATGATCTTTTAAGTGTTAAGTGGAATTAATACTCTGCATAATAATAATAATCTTTTGGGAAATCCACATGAACTGTGGAGTGTCTTGGATGATAGCTCTGAGAAATTTTCCCAGATAAATAACAAGGGAGTTAAGAATCCTGAGAAATATAATCCAAGATCATATTTTTTGCTGTCAACAGTAAATGCATTGACAGGTTTTTGATTAATTTCTTTGCTTCATTTTTAAATTTTTTTTCCCTTTCTTTTCAGCAAAAACACGTGAGGAAACAAGACTCTGCCATTCCATCAGGGTCAGTGGTTTGTGAAATATTGAAAAATGATAAAATTTTGACGAACACTTAGAACTTCAACAAAATCCTGTTATTTTATGATTTGGTTTATTGAGTTACATATTTCAACATTTATGAAGTTAATAGTCATAGTTATACCAAAAGCAGTACACTATATCTGGATTTCTTTCTTAAGATCTGGGGGAACTAAAGGAGTCTTAAATATCCTTTATGAAGTAAACAACAGTTAAACAGTTTGCAGGATCTTAAAAAGCAAAACAAACACACTAAAAAACAACCAAACAACCAACAACTAAACCAAACATCACACCTTTCATATTCATGAAGAAATTAATCTCTTCAATAGTATTATTATCTTTAATATGAAAATTACCTGTTGGTATTATATCCATGTCTAAGTTGTATGAAATATATTTTCCTTTAGAATCTTTGGATTTTCTGTCCTTTTTTTCTGCATCTTTTTTTTAAATTCTGAGGGGGAAAGCCATATTTTATTTACTTTCTGTGATTTAATTTTGAAGTATTACTTTTTTTTAGAGGAAGTATTTCCAATTCCTTTCAGTTTCATGTCTCCACATTTCTTTATCCCCATTGTGATGAAGAGGTGAGTAATAATTCAAGCTACATTCCAGACAAAATAACCAAATAGGTTTATGCAAAAGATTTTTGTTCTTAATTTTATTCTCAACAATCATATTCTGGATTTTATTTTTTATAATATAGACTTCGAAGAGTCAGATGTTAACAGAGATAGCTCTGTGTACAGATGAAAATTTCACATCTGTTAGTGTACCCCTATTCAAAGGAAGGATTTACTGGGTTTCAGCCTACATTGTAATGTCAAACACAAAGCCTAAGAATGTGTTTCATCAGAACCTTTTTTTGCTTTTAAATTTTAGCAGATTGAATGAACTCAAAATTATTGCTATTCTTCTTATTTTAAGGTCAAAGACAGATTTTAATTGAGGGAAGAGAAAATATTTTGTAAAAAAACAAAGTCTCCATGACAGCTGAATTTATATGGAGGAACCCATATTTTCCTGCATGTTTGTTTGGTTTGGTTTTTTTTTCAGCTAAATTTGCTGGTTTTAATATTTAATATTTTTTTTTAAAAAGATGAATTAATTTGGGGATATCATGGTAACAATTCATATCATGCAAGTTGCCTGTTTTCACAGTAAATTCCAGTTTAATTACATTACTATGTATCATCATGTCATTTCTCCCTAACACTTGAACCACGGCTCTATCTCACAGCTCCTCCTAATGGCAATAAAGACATAAAGAGTATGTCTGTAGATCCATGCTTAGCATTTTCTTTAAATTTGCATTTTAAATATCAAAAAGGGCAGAAATGAAGACAAAAAGTGGTAATTTTCACAGCTATTACATCTAACAACACTCCACAGATGCATATTTATGGGCTTGTAAGATGGGATTTCTTGGAGAAACCTTTGTAACAGTCCCTCAAAGACAGACGGTGCTAACAGGCAGCCTGCTGGGTCAAGGGCACTTCAGGCAGGTCTTTCATGAACTGTGGGCATCCAAAACACATCCCATGGGCATGGATGTGCCAAACTGAACTAGCTCCCTGTCTAAAATTTCAGCAGAAGGTATGTTAGAATATGAGATGCTCAGAAGATTGTCCCTTTTGGAAATTCATACAAGATACTAGAAAAGTTTTTCTAAGCATAGCCAACTGGGCTACATGAAAGTAATAAAAATCTATGCCAAATCTGCAGTTCAGAATTTTACTGGTTGATTACTTATAATTGCAAAAGAAAGAAAACCAAACCAAACCAAAAAAAAAAAAAAAAAAAAAACAAAAAAAAAAAAAAAAAAAAAAAAAAAAAAAAACAGCTTACATTTCTGACCAGTGTAAGAATAGGAGTAATGTATATAAAGCAAAATAATAATTTTCATCATGTGATTTATCTCTTTTGCTAAAGCATCTTACTTATTAATTCACAAGGAAACTATATCAAAAGATAGAGTACCAAAAGGAGTTTGTGGACTTTAACTACTAAAAGACTACCTTCTTCCAGAAATATCTTAATGTGATTGAAGATAATGAACTATGATTAGTAAACACTGTTAAAAGAACGAAAATATAAAATCAACATTTAAAAATGAGCTAAAATAACTTAAAAAGCTAAACTCACTTCGCTTCTCATTATGATACATCTCTCCAGAAAAGACTTTATGAAGATGTACAGAAAGGTATAAATATATTACTGTAAAGTTTATTAAAAAATGGTTAAAATAGATCTTTAAGGATGCTTTCTGCTGGCCGTCCCCCTCCTATTTCTCTCAGTTTAGTTGAAATGTTCAAAGCCAGCTATCTTCATAAAATTCTATGTAGCTGACTTTGAGTCCCAGAGTGATCATCTATATCGTCTATAATGAAAACACTGAGGTTTATTAGATTGGAGATTATATTTTCCACATATATTTACCCTCCTTAGCTTTCCTTTTTCCTTTTAAAAATTCATAGCACATTAACAAATTCTTGCAATAGCCAAATCAGGGATGTGTTTTGTTAAGAAAGGAAACTATGTAAGACTGATAACATTAATGGGAAAATAATTTCCAATTAATAATATATCCTATTTCCCATTTTTTGATACTTTCTTAAAATTCTCCACAGAATTATCATGCAATTTCATCCTTTGCATTCCTGCTCTTAGCTTGGGTGACTGTAGCTTCCAAGGCATGGAGTTGTGACCTACAAAAGCAAGAATCAAAATTATTCTGGTATACAATTTTCATGCAATTTATCATATATTTTAAATCAAGAAAAGTCCAACAAAAAATCTACTTAAGTCTTCTATTTTCTGTGACGTCCTGAAATGATGTGAAATATTTCTTGCATTGTCATAAAAAACAGAAGTTTAGATACGAAGCGTCAATTAAAAAATAAAAATACCAGGCAGATCCCAAGTCCCATGTGAAACTAACAAAAAACTTCACTGACTTCTAAGTAGAGAAATTTCTATCAGTATTATAGAAAACATATGAAGCAGTGGTTTCACCTTACTAAAATGCTACTTCAGAAAGTCTAATTTGTTGCAAATCAGACTAAATTAGAGCTTAAAATGAGAACATTGCTACCTTGCACTTCACGTAACAATGTTGTATCCTAACAGCATGTAAGCCATCACAAGATTTAGAGCTCAGCTCAATCAGGGACAACAAAATTAGAAATAAATAGAGGAGGATCAATACAAAGTGTGGTCTGGCATAATGAAACAGCCCTTAGGTAGAAAATCTATTTTATTTCTCTCTCAGCAGCTGTACTCTGACAATCTCTGACCCAGACCAGTACATGTTAAGGTTATTTATTTTATTGAGAAAAAAATGTGGAGTTACATCTTTTACACTACAGAAATACTATTTTGTCGATCAATAAAGTGGTTAAACAATTTAGTTTTTATTGTTAAAGATACTTTTATTAACACTGCTGTTATGTAATACAACATTAAGAATTACCTTGTATTCTATGCGGTTACAGCAATCAATGTTTAGCAGGAAATGCCATCCACCATGTTTTTATGCAACGTCAGAATTTGTGCCAGATGTTGTTGAGACATTCTAATAATGACAGAAATAAAAAACATTCCTTATATGACTAAGCACTCAGTATCTGGTGTGGAATTCTCAGTGCTTATTCCTTTTCTTTTTATTTATGCGAGGGCTTAAGCAGATACTTGTCTGTCCATATTGGAATTTTTAATTTATAAATGTGCTCCCCTTTGTATCTCTTGGTGCCTCTCTTTTAGTGCCATCCTGGGTGCTGAAATTTCTGCTTCTGCAGATGCTCACAAGTAGCTTAGTCACCAGTTAGGGATGCAGACCAAGATTTCAAATCTATTTTTATGGGTACTAGGGTGTTCACAACACCTTCAGCTATTTTCAAGGGTATGAACTTGACAGTCTGAATTGGCCTTGTAACTGCACTGTCAGACATATTTCAAACTTGTGGGGATGTTTCTCTCCCTTTTATATAATATAATAATGTGAGAAGCTTCCTTCCATTTTCTCTCCTGCCAGAAGGCGATTAAAGATTAACTCACCCAAGAGTACCATATCTACTGCTAAATTTGAGCACACTACAAAACAGAAACACAGGCTGGTTGAGCTTGGAAGGGACCTCTGAAAATCATCTGCTCCAAACTACCTGTTCAAGCAGGGACACACCTATATATTTTTTAATAACTCTAAGGAGACTCCATGATCTCTCTGGACAACTTGTGCCAGAGCTCAGGCACCTCCATAGTAAAAAAACCAAACATTTTCCTAATGTTCAGAGGGAACTTCCTGTGTTTCAGTTTGTGGCCATTGCCTCTTGTCCTGTCACTGGACACCACTGGAAAGAGCTTGTCCACTATGCACCCTTCCCTCAGCTATTTCTACCCATTGACAAGATCTCTGCTGAGTTTTCACTTCTCCAGACTATAAAGTAGCAGCTTTCACAGGTTTTTCTCGTACAGTAGATGGTCTAGTTCCTTCATCACCTTAATGGCTCTATGTTGGACTCTCTCTGGTATGTCTACACCTCTCTTGCACTGTGAAGTCCAGAACTACACACAGCAATCCAGGTATGGCCTCAGCAGTGCTAAGTAAAGGGGTAAAATTCTCTCCCTAGATTTACTGTCAATACTTTGTCTAATGCAGCCAAAGATGTTATTAATGTCTTTGACACAAGGGCACATTGCTGGTTCATGGTCAGCTTAGCTTGATATGTACAACCCCTGGACCTTTCTTGCTAAGCTGCTTTCCAGGTGAGTAAAAGATTTCAATTTTTTTTTAATTTTCTTTTTAATATGGAATATCTCTTCTTTCACTTTCAAATCCCATGAGGTGGAGTGAATCATACTGAGGTTTTTAATATTATCTATGAGCACTTAAATTTCTATAGTGTTACAGTCAAAGACAGAATAGTAAATTTGAAAGGAAGAAGTTTATCATGGCGAGGGGGGGGGCAGTGGGGGGGGGCTAGAGAGAGAGCATTTTTTAAGTTTCCAAGCACACAGAAGCATCCTGTATTTATAATTGAGGCATGTAATACCACAGGACTTAGAGTTTAAAATATGTTCCAATTCCTTTTGACTAGCTCTAGAAATCTCATGGCATGTTCTATATCCTGTGACATCTTATTCCAAATGTGAACTGTTCTAGATTCTGTTCAGAGCTGTCCCAAGTCCAGAGATTTCATAGCTCATTTATCCTGACAATTCACATATTGAATAGTTCCAAGGGCAAGATATTTGAAAATGAGATGTTGCATCACTGCCACACATTGGTACATTATTCCTTTTCTTAGAATCATTTTATGGTACCTAAATAAATCATTAAATGCTTGACTTTTATGGCTCAAAGCTGCCATAATACCTATATTGTGAAATCTGCTTGTGGGGGCAAACGAAGACCATCTTTATTGTTAATTCTTTTTCCAAGTAAAGTTATGAATAGGTCTTGAGTCAGCCAAAAAACATGTTAGTCAAATACCCCTTAACACCACTAACAGCTGAAATAAAACAAAGGAACAATATCTTTTGTAAAATTTTGGGATGTTTTTGTAGTAATCAATCTTTCTCCTGCTGGAGCAGTTTCAGTTTCTTACTGCTTCAAGAGTCACTATTTTAATATTCGTGTAGCTGGTTTTCAAAAGTCTAGTATCTAATGTCAAAATTATATGTACTTCTTAGATTAGCAGCATTAGAAAGTCTATCTAGCAAGTATAAAGAAGGTTTCTTAAAGGGAATTGAGGATGAGTAAGAATTGAATATAATTGCTACTTAGCTTGCAACAATATTATACTTAATTTTGCAAATATGAAATTCTAGGCCTGCAACTACCAAAACAGATGACACATTTACATCAAAGACTGTAAAAGACAATTTTCATGTACTTGTTCTAAGCTTTTGAGCAATGTTTCAATAAAAGTACCTGTTGCTAGTAGTTTGCATTCAATAAAAATTACACAAATAGATTATTCTAGAAAATATTAAGAAGAATCACAGTCATATTAATTTAAATTTTAATTCTGTCTAATAATTAGCTGGTGGGGTTGTGTGTTTTTTTGTTTGTTTGTTTGTTTGTTTTTTAATTCTTTATCTTTCATTATGTAATCTATTCAATCTATATATGTTTAAATCCTTAGCAGAATATGCAGATTAGAAAACAACAATATCTGATACTGCTGGCATCAAATTAATTCATCAGATTTCTTCCATTAAAAGCAGAAAGCAATATGTTCAACAACATTGAATTTATTTTATTAATCTCTTTGCAGAGTCATTAAAATGAGAAGAAACAGCGCATAGTTACTGCTTCAGCTAGATTCGTGATGACATAATACTACTGTAACACCTTTGTTGTGGGTGAGAATGGAAAACTTCTGCCTAATTTTGATTCTCTTAACAAAAGCCTTCTGAGATATCACCTCTTCCTCAGCTACTCAAAAACAGGTCATTACTTTCTCTGACTTATCAGCCACCATCTGCTAAGAAATTTTATCTGTTTGTCTGCTGCTTGTATATATGCCTTCCTTCCCTTGAATGCAAAGACAAGAGAAAAAGCAGTAAACAACGCTTGTCAGGACAATCTGAAAAATATTTTACCAGAAATTAGATATATAAGTGGCTAAAATACTTCATTTTATTCTTTATTTTATAGTGACTTTTATCCAGATATCTAGATATCTAGAGATACATTTTATCCAAATGCATCATATATGTAAACAAATAGAATCAATATTACATCTAGAGATACATTTTAACCAAATGTATCTCTAGATGTAACATTTATTCTATGTGATTAAAACATGTTAAAGCAGTATATTTCTACCATTTAATATTCTTTTGCCTTACACAGGTTTTATTGCTCATCCTTATCTCAAGATTTTGAGTTTTCTGTTGTCTGACAATGGCATGATTTTGGGTAAACTTAGCAGTTATTTCATTTTCAATTTGAGGAGTTTTTACCATGTAGTTTTAAAATTTTTAACATTGATGTTTTAGACATTATGATTTCTGTAGAATTGGGGTTTATTTTACTGTCTGTATGTGATAAAAATGGAGTCCAGTATTTCCCATTTGAAACAGAATTTATATCCATTCAGTTGAGGAATGAAGTTTAGCATGGTCTTTAGCATAGTTTGGGTTTGTTTTGTTTTGTTTTGTTTTGTTTTGTTTTGTTTTGTTTTGTTTTGTTTTGTTTTGTTTTGTTTTGTTTTGTTTTGTTTTGTTTTGTTTTGCTTTGTTTTGTTTTGTTTTTTCCCCAGTATATTGTAACAAGAAAAGCTTTTCAGAAAAGCAGTAACTGGAGTTCAGCTAAGTGTACTCTGAATACATGAAGATATTTGGGGAAAAAAAAACAAACTCCCTGCCCATCCCCCTTCCACCGCCCACCCAAAAAAACAACCAAATTGAAACCCTGTAAATAGGACTGAAAATACTGGGAATGATTTTGGAAAAGGTGTACAGTAAATTACAATTCTGTCATCAAGCGGTAAATTAGAAACATCTCACTATATGTAGAAAACAGGAAGAGAACAACTAAATGGAAACAGCAATTTTATAGCAAGCAAAAGTAAAGAATATAAAATTAGTTGATTAAGCACTAAAATTTGCTTATGGGAAATATATTTTTCATTAATATATTGCTAATAACCTTTGAAATCTGACATCAAAAAGGGATTGGTGATATATGTGAACACAGAAATAATGCAGTTTCTAAAAATGCACAGCATCCAACATAATGAACATTGAAAAAATATTTTGCATTATTAATAATTCTGCTAGTTCTAAATATTAATAACCTTCCAATGAATGGAAACTGTTTTTCAGGTGAGTTGTTTTATAATAATCTTCCTCAATATTTTTCACATGTTCTCCTAATGCAGCTGGCACAGACTCTTGGTGGAGACAAATAACTGGACTAGACAGACCAGTAATCTAGCCCTGTATGATTAATTATACATTCCTCACTGGGATAATTTTCTATGTTAACACCTATTTTACAAAACATTCACCTTTTTTCCTTCAGAAAATTTTTTTTATTGTTCCTTCATTCAACACAGAATTACAATACTACACATAGACTGTTTAGGTAAGTATGTTGTTTTGGTTTTCTTTAGTTCTAACCTTCTATCATAGAAATAGGTCTTTTATAGAGATTCTTTGGCACTTTTCTCCCATTTTCCTTCATTCTTAATGCCTATAGTAGAAAAAAATTACTCTATAAAAAGGATAATACTGAGCCTTCCAGATTCATGTCTCAGATTTATCTTCTGCTGTTGGACTTTCAACCAATTTCAGTGTAGTTCTCCACCCCATGCATGCACATTTTCACCATAACTTGCAAAATTTGCCTTGATATCAAGTGCAGCATGGTGTCTAATGGATTTGTACACAGTTAATAGTAACCTACAATCTCACAACCTTCATAGGCAGTTTTACCTTACCCTACAAAATTAAAGATAATTTTTGAGATTTTAAATATTCAGCTGAATTACATTTTTATTGTACTAGTTCATGAGAAACCTTTTTCTCTTTTGATGAAATTTGAATTTTTTATTTGATTTTTTTTTTTTTGAACAGAATTTTCTTCATGATCCTATGCATTTTATTCATTCCTTTATTCAATCCTTTATTGCATTTTATGCTTATAACCTGAGGACAGAAAATTCATAAGCCAAATGTGAGATTTCTAAAGAGGCCATCAAAGATTGATTATTTTCTAAAATATTTTCTATAGCTGAAAAGGAGGTTGCAGATTCATGCATAAATTATTTTATAAGGTTTTTACTTTTATACCTATTATCAGGAGTAAACCAACCTGCTAAATGTTGTGAGTTTACAATCTAGTTTAATAATGAAAATAGGATTCTGGACAAGGCAACTGAGCCACAGTACTCTACATATGCAAAAAAGATGTCACTTTTGGGGCATCTAATCCAGTAGTGCAATGGCAGGGGTGGGTCTGGTGTTGGGAAAATGAAAGCAACTTTGAATAGTATATGTTCTCTGATATTAAGTGTTTTCTTGCACTACGAATTGTGGAACCATGCATCTGGGTTCGATCTGATGGGTAAAACACTAAATTGTCAGTTTGTTTGTAATTCAAATGCTATATGGATATAGGGCAGTAGTAGTTGAAAATTGGATACTGTCCACCCACCTTTCAGCACTGTCACAGTAGATTGCATTTGCAAGTTTTATAACTATAATAAAGTTGTATCTGTCTGACCACAACTTAATGCTTAGATCCATACTTCTGGATACCTGACAGTTACAAAAAATAGTTGTCCTTCACATTTTATATGCACTTAACCTACTGTAATTTTTCTTTCTGAATGAATACATTAAATTTTTGCTCACAGCTCATATTTGTAGGTGTTCCAATGAAGGACAGAACAATGGAAGCCATCAAATTAATGATGTGTTATCACCTGGTAACATGAGAAAGGTGTAACATTTTTAATAGCAGAGACTAGATAAATGTCCTTTCAGACACGAGGAGCTGGGAATCAATTTCAATGCTAATCAGTGTTTTAAAGAATAGATTAGTAATGCAGTAAATGCCATTAACCTTTCAAGCACTGCTACTACATGAGGCTTCCTGCAGAGGCATAAAGTAGTATGCAGTCGTGTCACAAACAGAGCAAAAACAGTACAAAAAAGTATTAAAGATTTTCTCAGTCCATATAGTGGCAAAACTATGTTCTAAAGAAATCTTACCTAAAAATTAGAAAAATCCTACTTTTTAACAAACAAACAAAAAAAAAAAACCAAAAACAAAACAAACAACCCAAACCCTTTTCTAATAAAATGTCTATTTTTTTTTCAGTTTGAGTTTTCAGAGATACAAAGCACTATATAAACTGAATGTTTTAAGAAAATTATATAAGTCATTGGCTTCGAATTTGCTTTCCAAAACATGATAGTTTTTTTTTTACAACTTCATAGTGGAACAGTGTGTAGTGAAACATATATGTGGCTTCTAAAACTGCTGTGCACACATAATTCTTGAAATATATTCTAACATGAGTTTTCTCATCTGTGTTAATGGTGATGGTACAGTCAGTATGGACAGGTACTATGATCACAGTGTACCCCTTAATGATATCAGAAAATAAGGAAAACCACATTCTTAAAATTTATGACAGTCACAAAATGTAATAAAAGCATGAGACCACTAGCTCCACCCATACTGAAAGAACTGGATTTCTGGCTGTAATGTTCTTCACAACTGACTATGCCACTAGAAAAGAACAAATTCTAAACAGTAGCCATGACCAACACAGCCAGATCTCGTGGTCTTAAAATATTTGGTCTAATCTGTGATACATTGTGGTCTACAGAAAATTATTAAACAGCTAGCTATTGTTTTAACTAATTTTCCCACATCTGAATAGATGTGGACTAGGTAGGATGTACTCATAGATAGGTAGCATTTGTAAATTTTGATATGAAATTGGAAGTAGAATACATGTTAAAAATTCATGCAGTATTTTCTGCTATGTTTATTAAAAATAGTTCTCTAAGTACTAAAAATGTAATCTGGTATCAAAATTTTAACTCAACTATCATCTCATTTTTAATCCCCCAAAGGTATTTGTTTTAAAGGTATTTTGCAACAATACGTATTCTATGTTTAAGAAAGCTCTGTGACCTTGTAAAATAAAATAGAAACTTTAATTCCCCTTGTATAAGAGTATAGACCTTGGGAACCTAAATTTTAATTTCTTCTATTCTTTTATTTACTTTTTAGTGCTCAATCAGAATAGTGAGATGATGATACACGTTCCCCAAGCTGTTTTAGTCCTGGTATTCCATCATTTTGAAAACATTGTTGATACAATCAATGATGATAAATGATTCATCTCACTTAATTAGGCTAAGGAAAAAGTGAGATGCTTCAAACAAAACTATTTTAAAGGATTTAATCCTAGACTTTCCTAGTCTTCTTAATTTTTACATGCACTAGCATTTCTTCCCATCCCCATTAAGGCAGACATAATATTTCATATGTCAATATAAAAATAAGCAAATGAAAATTAGCCCCTCAAGTGCAGATTGTTCCCAAAGCATGTTCTGTCTTCTGTTTATATAATTTTCTCTCTGATGTAACTGAAAAAAATGTTATTATCTGATTGGTTTTGCTCTTCGATCAAATGGTCATCATAAATACAAACCTCTTCAAACACTGTATATATTTTTCTGGGGAAGATTACAGGTCAGAAGCAACAAAAGAAATGGTTGAAGATGTACTGACATCTGGGCTTAGGTTTATAAGATATAGGTAACACCTTTAATGGTAAAAGGCTACCTTGTGTGATTATGTGAATTATTAGCTTTTTAAAGAAAGGAATAAAAATCAGTCCAACAAAGTACATGACTTTTCTAAAAAATCAGCCTATGGCATGTGAAAGAAGTGACCACAAATTGTAATAGAAAATATCGTCCTCTAAGTCACTGTTAAACCTTCTCCTATCACCAGTTCCAAAGCTAACCAGACTATATTTAATTAAGAAACTATCTTACCAGGTTTGAAATCAGCTAGCTTTGAAAGAGGGAGGAGTACAGACTGCATGATAACATACAAATGACTGAAAAGGATAGTAATTCTGGACAAAAGGAGTTTGAGTACTGTGTGGCATTTAAGACTCATGAAGAAAGGAATAATATTGGAAAACTTCAGTTTTCCATTCATGTTTTCCACTGAGGAAGTTTTTCCGTTAAGGACTATCTTAACATGAAAAATAATTTTTGAAGCAAATGTAATTACCTAAGATGCCAGAAAAATTCCGCAACAGGCATTTGGTACAGTTTCAAATAGCATAACAATGGATTTCATGGGAAGAACAGGCATGTATTTTTTTTTTTTTATTAAAGCATTTCAGGTAGATAAACTTCAAGAATTTCTGAAATGAGCAGCTGAAATAACAATGGAATAAATCAGCCAGACAGCTGGATATTTATCTTAATCAGAAGTGGGAATTTTGGCACACAGGAACATACACAGAAGTTCTGCTTACTAAATTTCACATTTTAAGAGAGCAAAATATAGAAACATGTTTAATAATGTTACAAGCACCACTAGATTCTATTTTCATAGAGAAGTATAACATCAAAATTTGAATACTCATTAAATCATTTAAAGTAACCCTGAATGTACCTCTTTGATCTCATATTTCATTTACTATTCCGAAGGTTTCAGTTGTTTCAGACATAGCCAACTTAAAGTGATATCATAGGTATAACATAAAAAATATCAACCAAATGCAACAAGGGTGTTTACCACTACAGGAGAACACACATTTCCCTTGGATTGGTCACCTCTTCACTGGCCTCATATGCTGATAGTACAGCATGTTTTCCTACAGTCAGCAAAGCCATGCCATGGAGGGTGGAGACCTTAAGTATGGGTTGTGGAAATATGGACTAACCATCAACTTGGCAAAAGTTACATGTGTCTATTTTGACTTGTTAAAAAGGGATGCAAAGTCCTGTTACAAGTAAAAATGAAATAGTAACAGCAATTTTTTTTAAAAGTCAGTTGTCTGAGATCATGCATGTTAGCTAAGAAGCCTCTTTGAAATAATTACTAACTCTCTAATTGAGATTTTATAAAAATAAAATAATAATGTATAAAGTATGGAGAATTTAAACCCAGAGTATTAGATAAAGTGTTAAATTTATAAAGATTTATGCAATGCTATCTGATATTGCATGAGTTTCTACACAGGACAAAACAATACCATGGTTCCATGGATTAGAGCCATACTAAACAGGGGCATTTGTGATTACAATGCAATCCACTTGCAACCACTTCCCAGGTTTATCAAAAGAATTAATGAAATTTTTATTAAATTTAGATGAAGCATACTGGTATAAAAATGTTTGAATGTTTTGTGGGTGACTCAAAAAGATGACTTTAGAGTTGATAGAACCTCCTGCTAAACTATCCCATCTTCCAACTTTGCACTGCATACAAAGACCTTTCAGATTTAGAGTAATGAGAAGATATTTGACAAACTTAATTTTATGTCTTACTAAGGTTATTAAGATCTTAAGAGGACTGCTTCAAAGTGACAGTACCTGGCAATACAGAAAGGATGAACTTGCCCTTAGAGCACTAAACTGGCCTTTGAGGGAGCTTTGTTTGGTTTTGACCTTACCACAAAATTCCCTAAACAGGGACTGACTTCAGGGCTGTGAGGCCTTGGATCACTTGAGCTGATTAGGTTTAAAAATCACAAATAATCACAAATTACTCATATATATTCTCCTCGGGCAAAAGCAAAGCATTTATTAACTCTTAGAAGATGTTATATTTTTCCTCAACATATAGTCAGGATTTTATTCAAAGTCTATCTTTATCATTCAGTGGCTTTGCATCAAATCAGTAGACTGGATTGTAAACTAGGAGATTCATAGAATCATAGAATGTTTTAGGTTGGAAGGGACATTTAAAGGTCATCTAGTCCAACCCTCCTGCAGTAAGCAGGGACACCTTTAACTAGATCAGATTGCTCAGACAGCCAGATTTTGAATGTGTCCAATTGTTTTACCAGGAACAGCATCAAAATGAAACTCTGTATGAGATCATAATTTAAGTAAGGCAGAAGAAAACTGTGATGTTGGCAAAAAAATAATGCTGGATTCTGAAATTCCATTGAAAAAGTGTGAGGTGTAAAGTGTAGAGGAATGTTTCACAGATAGGTGGCAGGAACAACTGAAAGTGATTGCAGCTATGGCCATTTGCATCAACTGAGGCTCTGGCTCTTTTCACTTTTAAAGATGAGAATCAGGCATTAAGATTTGTATTGTGCTGCATATATATATTCTAATCTTAATATTAACTGTTAGCAAGAACCTTGTACAGTTCTATGAAACTAAATAGAACAGCAGAATATTTACATTAATTATTATTTTAATACAGTGTTCTCCTAAATAGTGTTTGTAGTCTGTTCATCAGTCTGAGTATTTTTATACTCCCAGTGCACTCCTAATGCATCCAGGAACATCAAAATTATTCCTGTAATTTCTGTTGATGAAAACCAGTTTCTCACAAAATATTCTGCAATGAAAAATTGTCAACAATGAAGTTAATACAAACTTTTACAGTTTGAATTAACAGCTGCAGGACAGAAAAAATAATTGAATATTCTGTTAATGATCCTTTTTCTATGTATAGCTATTGTTCCACACAATTTGTATTCTGCAAGTACACACTGATACCTATCATATACGGAACTTTTCTGAATATGAAGTTGTAAAAACAGTTTCATTTCAGAAATTCTATATTTCATTGTTCACAAATCCCAACTACAACTGTTAATGGACAGAGAAATCAAGCAAACAAAAAAGCTACCATAACTTCAGATAATTCCTCAAATGGGGAAAGGTTCATAAAAGAGCAAAAATGTGTTTCAGTTTCATCTAATCTGCTTCTTTCTGCATATTCATGTTGTCTTTTGAAATAAAATGAACAAGCATTAAAATCTATAGTAAGTAATACTCTGAGATTCCAACAAAAGATTAAAATCAAAACTTTCCTTTAAATGAAACTCTTTTCATATTTATTGATATATGAAAAAATAAACCTTGTATCTGTTAAATATTTATGTTCATTTACGAAAAAGGGACATTTTCATAAATATATACCACATTTTAGAACAATGATAATTACTCAGATCTAATAAAACCAACCAGAATGTGAGAAAGATATCCTTTCAAACAGTGACCAAAGTTTCTAACCCACTGCCACCTACATCAAAATTATCAGGTCAATGCTTGTGTAAGTGACTCTGACACATCTCAAAGGATTTTTACATTTCCCTTATCCTTTCCTGAAACTATTCACTATTTCTAGAAGACTGGAAAAACATTAACAATGACAGAAAAGCCATAAAAAAGAACATTCTGCCCATTTCCAAAATATCCCTTACCTCTACTCACCTCCTCTGCTTCTGTACAGATTCCTTTCATGAGAGCTTATTTCAACAAGTATTTTAGATTGCATTAGCATTCATAACTTTAGAAAAAAATGAATTGTATAGATTCAGAAGAAAGGATTTGACTCTTGATACTTTTATCCCACAGACACAATGTCATGGACGTTCAGTGTATGATCTCAGGAAAAAAAACGCTTTCATTTTACTAGTGCAAGGTTTTTCACATAATTCCTTTTTCCCCCCTTTTTTTTCTTTTGTTTCTTTTTCTTTTTTTTTTTTTTTTTTTTTTTTTTTTTTTTTTTTTTTTTCCTAAAGGAAGAGCATAAGATAGAGAAAATATGAAGACAGCTCATCAAATACACTGAAAAATATAAGAGAGTGCACGTACAATGCAGAAAGTTCGGACAGCTTGTAGTTTCCAGGTACATTCGTTAGTGTGACCAAATTAATGTTATGCCTCAGACAGCTGTCTTAAAAGTACCAATCAGCTAGACCATCTTTTAATCAATAGGCGTACTCACCCTCTCCTATATGGGGAATAGGATTGATGGCAGTCTGTCATGGCTGAGGTGAGACACGAGTAAAAGGGGAGTTAAAGTCACAGTGAGTAGTTGCAAATAGCAATTCCTTGTCCTTCACATCAGTGTTTTAAACTTTAAACAAATCTAGCTTATATGTGGTGGGGTTTCTACATTTGGGTGAAAGGCTTTATCAGCAGACATTAAGAATACCACCACTATATTTGCTAACACAACAAAAGGATTCAAGATCTATCCACAGTAACAGAACAGGTGATTTGTCTGTGGAACGTGGTGGTCAGATAAGATTTAGATAAGATAGGACCAAACTTCTGTTAGTTCTGTTAGTTTTGTTTCATTGAACAGGTCCAGAGATAACTACAAGATGCTACAATTTTAGGACAACAAACAGTCAAGTATTTGCGTGCGTGCATGAACACCCCCCCACACACACATTTTGCATTCATGTACTCTCGGTTGGAATAGTCTGTTGGAATAATTTTCATATTTACAGCTTGTTAACAAGTTAGGTAACTAGTTGGTATAGGTTATTTGAATAACTAAATTCCCTTAAGTCATATTATCAGCATTTACCATATTATCATAATTATAGAATTAGGTTGGCTTCCCTATTAAACAAAATCTTTTCAGTCCAATAGTTGAGATGTTCTAACCTTGTCCAACCGTCTTATGGTTTTCTTCCATAATTAATAGAAAAATATGACAGCCTCTGACTCAGTGAAGTCTCACTTATGTGAGGATACTTTTCTAATGCCAAGCAGTTGCTAGACCTAATTTTTGTGTGCATTTTTTTCTGAAGGTTAAACAAAGAAAGAAATAGAAAGCCTTGCCCAGCTTAATACTGATATACATGCATATCAGCATTTGTTTTCAGAATGTATTCCCAGGCCAACCTCCATAGATAATTCCTCAAATCAAGGATGTTTTATAAAATTATCACAAGAGCTTCATATGGACTTGGTAGACCACCTTTATCTTTTCACAACAGAACAAGAAATGGAGTGCTCCCTGTTTAAAAGATAAAATGCACATTCTCATAAAACTTTTTAATTTCTTGGATTTACAGTTACTTTATCTTATTGTCACAATCACTTAGAAATTACCATTTTAAACAATATTAAGCAAGAGAAAGTTGGGGGACACTTATGAAATTAAACAGTGGGAAGACTTCCAAAACATCTTTTTTTTTCTCCGACTTGACCATTCAGATTTTTGTTTTTTCTTCACAAGACCCTCAAATTATACAGAAAGCAATCTGACTATTAAGAGAACTGATTTAGTTTAGGGACAATTTATTTCACATGCTTGGTGCCCGTATGTTCAGGCCACAAAGTAGACTGCACAATAGATATAGAGTTTTCCCTTCTGTGGTCATCTCAGTATAATCTCATACTTTCAAAACTTGATTTGCTAGAAGTTAATGGTACTTTACCTCTTTAATGAGGTTAACACATATCCACTTGAGTGTTCCTGCATATCCTATCCACTTATGAGCATAAATTGTTTTCTAGTAATTGGGATTTTAAAGAGATTCATAAGAAGCATTTTAAAACTCAGTAATTGCACTGTTATGAGTTCAGGTGTAGTATGTTCCTGGCTGAGAAGTTTATCTTTCAAGGTAAATATAATCTAATTAGTTTATGAAAGTACTGTTCATCCTAGCAACTATCTCAGTTCAGCTGTTAATTTACTGGTCCTTATGACAGAACCATCTTTTTTCCATATTTTTGTGAGAACAACATTTGTGTTCTTGCCCTCCATTTACAGATGATAAGTCTGCTTGGAATTTGTGCAAGGTATCTCACTTAATCCAGTTCATGAGTTGCACCCAAGCTGATAAATTGCTTTGAGGTATCTACACTTGAATGTCTGAGACATTTGCATCTACTTGAGGACAGTCTCTTCTCATAGTTCCTTTAGGAATACATCTTTAATGGCACATTTAGAGAATCAAACACAGAGTTTTATGTTGGAGTATCTATCACTATACAGACAATAATAATTCAACAATATTGAATAATCATCAGGTGATTATTTTGGCGAAGCAGGTTCAAATGTTACATGAGGGACATGAGAATTGGCTATATATCGACAAATGTTTGAAGGAGACAACAAGTTTCTGTCTTACAGAACAGTGTTTTTTTTTCCTTAAATCTGTGTTCTATAGATATTTTCTGAATTCTTTCTATTGGTAAAAATGTATTATTATGTCAGTCTTTACAAAGACACTGAGATCTGTTTGTTTTCAGGTGTTTGCTTCTGGGGAGACTGTGAATACAAAGATGGAGATAGAACAAAAAAATAATAAGTACAGTCACACAAATTATACATTCTCCAATATCTGGGCATATGGAATTCATATAAATAATGCATACTGAAGACTTTTGATTACAAATACTTTAGTTAGCATCCCTTTTCCACAGCCTAATTCATGAACACAGAAGTCAGCAGTAAAATTTGCTCTCTCATGACTTTTAGAAGTATTGAAAAATCTTCTGTGGCATACTCTGAATTCATTTTTGACACACACCTACTATGGATTTGCAATAATTTATCTTGGGTGCTGAATAAACCTCCTTTTTTCATACCTCACCACACTACTATTGTGAGGCTTAATTACAATGCTGTCTCTTTTTCATTTAAATGTGTCAGAATTTATATTATAACTTTCACACTTAAGCCAGTTACCACTAAATAGTCATCTCATCCAAACCAATGTTTTGCTGAAGCTGAAAAAATTAATTTTTGTTGCAAGTATGTCCAATCTCCTGCTGGTTTCCCCTTCTCCCAGGAAGGATATGTTACTACAACCTAACCACCAAATTGTCACTAAAACATGTAACTGTGAAGTATCAAATATTTTAGTACTTTGTGCAAATTAAATTAATAAATAAATACTAATTTACTTGTTTCTAATGTAAAAGTTATTTTTATTATATAAATTAAATTGTGAAGCCATAGCACTTTTGCTTTATGATAATTATGTGATGTGCTCAAATCTGATGTGTTCTTACTCAGAATCAAAGTAGTTTTATTCGTAAGAACTATTTATCAACTATAATAATTTCTCTAATATATGCTTTATTCATTAGAAAATGCCAAGTGGGTGAATTGCAGCACCCACACAAGTCCCTGAGCATGTTATGGTTTGGAATTTATTTTTCATTTTAATTAATTACAGGAAAAAAGTATCCAGGGAAACGGATGAAAACAGCCTTCTTATCAGATCTAAAAAAAGCTGTCCTAGTGGAATAAAATCAGATAATATTTATTGGAGAAACAGACAATGTTAGTTAACATTTTTGAATTTTCATTGTAATATACCCAGATATAAAAATTGGTTTTATTTGTTTCTATCCACTTTTTTCCTTGGAAGATTTAAGCTGTTTCCTAGAGAAAAAACATTTCCTGTGCATAAATATTTTATTAAAAATACTAAACATTATATCAACTAAGTTTTCAGTGATTGACATCAGAGCCCTAAATATTTTCTCCTGCCACTCCTGTGTACTTCAATAGATCAGCAAAGGAGGTCACAGATACTGAGATGTAAGATCCTTGGTTTGCCTAACTATTTGAGCCTGGCCCCTCGTTATTAAATATTGTCAGCTTTTTCATGTGTATTTGTCAGCATGAACTTTAATTCTAAGTATTTCTGGGTTCTTCTTGGCTGATTTTGCTGTATGGAGTAGTCTTTGAACATTCACTGAAAGGTGAAAGCTGTGGAAATTGGAAAGTACTGTCAGACTCTGGTTTTGTGTGATTTAACCCTAAAAGCAGACAATAGTGAGATTAAAGAAGATTCTATTTTCCAAATTATATTTCCAACTTTGTCAACAAGCTCAGACATACAATATCTCAGTATCTCAGCAGAGGGACTTAATGATGGACATAAAGAATGTTAGTTCTAATATGTGGTGAACCTTCTGGTATCTATGTGTGGATACATGAAGAGACCAAGACAAAGATGGTATGAATCTGAGCTGTATGTTCAGTGGTGTGCCACACACAGACACTTGACACAGACTTACTACACTGCTAACCATGCAGCTGAAATAGCTCTACTGTTTAAAATCATCCAAAACATTCAAACTTCCCGCCCAGAATGTTTTGGGTTTTTTCTCTCCTCTGTTCTAGCACAAGATAATCCAATGGAGACTTCTGATAATATATGTTATGACAGTTGGCATTAAATTTCACCCCACCCTAGATGACAGAGATTGTTTCTGCGTTTTGTGAGGTTTGGAAATTGAAGCCTTGTATAAATTCAAGGCCTGAAATCTTTCTACATATGGAGTGCATGTTGTAAGCACTGTTAGAGGCAAACACTTCTATCCACAGTGCTCTGACATTATAACTGTTAAAGCATCTCATCAGTCTTCACAACTGAGTCTTCCAAAATCAACCGACTTAGAATGAAGGTCTGTATTTTAGGTCTCAGACTTTCTAGCATTACAGAATGAAGAGTATAAACATCAACAACATCAACAACAATGTGGAAAATTCACCAAGAAAAAAATTAACATTTCAATAATTCTGAAGGTTTTTATTTTTCTATAAAATGTGTCTTACAAGTAGAAAGCAATTATATGGTACAATATGAATGGGTTTATTTGCATTGCTGCTGTTTATATAGCATATGAAGTTTCTATCACAATACTGTGTGATAACTCATTTATAAAGTAGTGTATCATCTACTACTCGCTGTTTGTCTTCAGATTTGTCTGTTCATCCCGTTTGCTTTTCAATTCATTGATGTACAGATTTGGTTTTGGTATAAAAGTGAGCCAAAGTAATTTTTTTAAGAGTTAGTCAATCAGAAGGAAATAAGCAATCCTAGAGCTTTCAGATGTACATCTTTACTATTGGGTGCCTGCCTCTTTCCTTTCAAATTGTTTGGAAGTTTACAGAATAGCTGATCTTTGTGTTCATAACTACAAATTCAGTGACGAAAACAGAGGTTTTCTATTATATTCCTTTGTTTCTTATCCCAACTAACAACACAACAATTACGTATTGTAAACATACATGGTTTACATCATACATGTAGTGTATGTTTTATATGGTTTACATTATACATGTACTGTAAATAACATGTTTTATCTCACATTACTATGACTGTAAGAGTTCTCACTGCTGGATGTGAGAGAAATAGTAGCCAACAATTCATAGAAATTAAATATTATATTGAAATATGAGAGTTTCACATACAAACATGCTATTATCTTAAACTGTGTATATTGTATCACCGTATTGTCCATACTGAATGCTGGGGTTGCAGTCTTAGATGTGCAAATCTGTTTTTCAGCATATCTACAGAACTCAGTTGGCTAAGTACCATGTAGTTTAAAAACCTGACACTTTTTGTTAAAGAACAAGCTCTTCCTATTAAAAATTCTGAATAAGTTCCTCGCTTTTCTTAATTTTCTTTTTAAAATATAAATGACTAACTCAACTATAACGTCTGTTTGACAGAAATAATTTGAAAGTAATTATACAGAGCCAAGCATTTAGACTCATGGGTAATTTGAATGCAGCTTCTTTCACCCTTTATAATTATATATTTCTGGTGTTGTGCTATTGAGTGAACATTATCCTTTAAAAAAATACAGAGAAAGATGTAACTGTTCAAAATTCACTCTGCACTATGAGACTTCAAGTTATTGTACAGAAGAGGAATACGGAACAAAGAAAGCCCTTTTGAGAAGTCCGGTTGCATTTCCAGTAGGAATTTACATGTCTCCAAACAGATACATGAGATACATTTTTTAAATCAAGTTCATTACTTTGAAGAAGAACTGTATAGATTATGTGTCTACAGACACACACCTGACACCTCTGACCCAAAGACAAATAGCCTTATTTTGCCTCATTCTGAACATGTCTCTGGTCATTCATCAGTAGAGTGAATAAGATGGCTAACACATTAGTGGATTTTAAATCTAACTGCGTTATTTAAAACGCAGAGAAGTTTTACAATCGGTAGCACTGTTTTGGATTTATCTCAATTTAATGAGAAAACAGTTTACAGTGATGTCCCTTCTTCAGTGAGATCAAATTTTACTGTTGGATAAAGGTCAGGTATCCTAGCTGATGTTGTTAAGCAAGACAACATAGCATGCTTTGACAGTCTTCACTCTAGCGATCATCCATTGCTGTAGTGGAAAAGTTAAAAATATCAACTTTTCAAGAAGAACCTGACTTTATTAACCTTTAACTCCACATCACATTATTACAGCACACTGAGATTTCCTGATTACTAGCCTGTAGTGTCACCAGAGTGGAGGTTACATATATGGTTTTTTAATTTAATTCTGGATAGGTTGTGACTTTTTTCCAGGTGTTGGTAGGAGATTGGTTATGGTCAAAGGACATTGTTTTATAGGAATTCAGTGGTCAATGAAAAAAAGAAAAAAAAAGTCCAACAGTTTAACTGCTGGAGATGGAAAAATGGAGACTGCTTCATAAATCATGAAACTACACTTCAGGGGAAGCAGCAAGGCAAAATATATTGGAATTAGAAAAAAATTGGGAAACTGTCTACTGTTACACAGAAAACACATGTGCATATTCATGCTATTGAGATCACTCATACCTTACTGATAGTTGAGTATGCCACACCATCTCTAAAGTTAAGCTACCATTTCAAGATGAGCATTCACTCAGTTGTTCCCATTTATCTCATAGCCATTTATGAGGATATAACTGGGTGGATTGATGATGATAGAGCAGTGGATGTGCTAAACCTTTACTTCATTAAAGCATTTGACACCATCTCCCACAGCATCATCATGGCTAGACTGAGGAAGTGTGGTCTGTGTGATTGGGTAGTGAGGTAAATTAACAGTTGGTTGAAGGGAAGAAGCCAGGGAGTTCTGATCAATGGAACAGAGTCTATCTGGAGCCTGTATCCAGTGGAATACCTCAGGGGTTAGTACTGGGACCAGTACTGATCGATGTATTCATTGATGACCTGGATGAGGGAACAGAGTGCACAGTCAGCAAGTTTACTGAGGACACAAAGCTGGGAGGGGTGGCTGACACACCAGAAGGTTGTGCTGCCATTCAACAAGATTTAGATAGGCTGGAGAGCTGGGCAGGGAGAAATTGAATGAGATTGAACAAGGGCAAGTGTAGGGTATTGCATCTGGGGAGGAACAACTCCAGGTACCAGTATAGCTTGGGGACTGGCCTATTGGAGAGCAACATAGGTAAGAGGGACCTGGGGATCCTGGTGAACAGCAGTATGACCATTAGCCAGCAATGTGCCCTCGTGGTCAAGAAGGCCAATGGCATCCTGGGGTGTATTAGAAGGGGGGTGGCTAGTAGGTCAGGAGAGGTCCTTCTCCCCCTCTACTCTGACCTGCAATATTGTGTCCAGTTCTGGGCCCCTCAATTCAAGAAGGACATAGAACTCCTTGAAAGAGTCCAGTGCAGGGCCACCCAGATGATTAGGGAGCAGAACACCTTCTGAGGGTGATGGAACTGGGATTTTAGCTTGGAGGACACTGAGAGGTGATCTCGGTAATGTTTATAAATATGTAAAGGGTGAGTGTTAGGATGATGGAGCCAGGCTCTTTCAGTGTTGACCAGTAATAGGACAAGGGGCAATGGGTCTAGGGTCCAGGAAATTCCATCTGAATGTGAAGAAAAACGTTTTCACTGTGAGGGTGACAGAGCACTGGAACAGGCTTCCCAGAGAGGTTGTGGAGTCTCCTTCTCCAGAGACATTCAAAACTTACCTGGACATATTCCTGTGTGACCTAATCTAGGTGATCCTGCTCGAGCAGGGGGTTTGGACTAGATGATCTTTCAAGGTCCCTTCCAAATCCTAACATTCTATGATTCTGTGATCCTGTGTTTAATATCAGACTTGTTACTCGGAGGAAAGAATAGCTTAATTTGTTTAAATAAAATAGAGATTAAACACTTCATGTAAAATATAAAATTAGAAATAGTTACCTGAAAGTTGTAGGTTTCATAATTTGTAGCTTCTCCATCTGCTAAATGTGGATAAAAGTGGATAAATAATCTTTCTTTGGCAAGATGTTTTTGTTGTATGCCCAAGCTCTTGCTGTGGCCAATGCCAACAATTTTACTTGTTATCCATCCACTCCAAAGGACTCTGAAATTATATCCTTAAACTCTGCGGTTTTACTTGCTGTCTCATTTGAAAAATATACATTCATTTCATCTTGATCTTTACTGTTTTCCCTTCAGAAAAATTTTCACAATAGTGAATTAGTAAAATTCAAATGTGCTTTGGGATTAGTTCTAGCCTTTCAGAATGTGAATGGTGATTGTCTCATCTTGGAGAATTTATCCTACACTTAGCATTTCACTTTTCTTTTCTAAACAATTGTACTTCTTTATCTATACTTTTGTGAGTTACTTTGACCTTTCTACAGTGCCTTTGAGGATCTTAAACAATTGCTCTTAGATCATAATGTATCTGATGGTAAATAATTTCTGAAAACACTTTGATTTAAATTTTACACCACAGATCATTTAGATAAACAGCTAGAACTCCTATGCCTAGTAACAACACTCACTAATAATGAAGAACACACTGGACTGTTGGAAGGTCATGAAAAAAAAAAAGATTCTCTCTTGAAAGACTGGAAGATTGGTGACAATGCATTGGAGGATTGGCATCATAAACTAAAAAAATGTGAAGAATATATTCTATGTTTTCCGTAAGATCTCATGTTGATTGCAACATGTTTATTATATTCAGGCACACTAGTAATAAAATTATACAATCCTGTAAAAAGAAAACATATCATACATATTATTTTGAAGGTAGAAATATAGATTATTTTTATTGCTTACATGTGACAGACACATACAAAACTTATGCTCATTCAAATTTGTTACAATATCACACCATACCATCTATGTTCTTTAACACGTGTGCTATCATACTTGCTTGTCATAATAGGGAGTGGAAGGCATTTTTGGTCATAGTTGCCAGCTTTCTGCATAAGAATTGGATGGCTTAGGAATATAAATACATGAAAAAAACATATCAGAGGCATATAATGTATCTCAATCTTTTTTTTTTATTTCTTGGGTTTTGTTTTTTTTTTTTTTGTAATATCCTGGCTATGCATGTTATAATTTCCTATAATATAAATTAATATCCTTATCATTACTGTTTCGGAAGCTGGCAGTTACTCATGGTAAAATAAAACTTGAAATAATTACTCTTGGTTTCCCTGTACTGCTGTTTATTCAACAATTTGAAAGCATTCCACCAATTTTTAATGTGGAATTAATTATCCATAAGGCACATGATGAATTGAAACAATTTTAATAATGTTGCCTATCACTGAGTAGCAATCTGATCAAACCAAATGATTTGCTGAAGATTCCTGCGTCAGTGAAAATACGTAGAACAGATTGTCTGACTCCTATTTTCAGTTTTGGCAAAGAAGGAACTCTTTTCTTTCCTAGGAGTTTGCTTTGACATCAAATTAAAACAGTCATTACTGTTACTCTAAGTGACTAATTGCAAGCTTACAGTTCCTTCTTTACTGTCTTTTTGGATTCTTCCTCTTAAATTGTACTCAGGAGGTGAAGTGGATCAAGTGGTACATTGAAACCCTGGAACTGAAGAATATAAAGCTCATAGATTCATCATATCTGGTAGTTCCAACTAAGGAAAGGTAATAGACAAAATCCTTGTTCAGTTCAACTCCATAGGCTTCCAAGTTCACCAAATATCTATTTACAGTAATTTTATGTTTGATCTCAGTTAAGATATTCTAAGTAAGGGTTGTACTGGGTGATCTGTTATGAAAATGAGTTGTAAGCAAGCCTAAACATTTTAGACACACTGTTAGTTGATCTTTTTAGTAGTTTTTCAGTTTTTACAAAGAGTCAACTACATCCCTGGGCAGCCTGTTTCAGCAAAGAAATTTTTCCAGTATTCAATCTAAATCTCCCTAGAGTGACCTGAAGACATTTCCTTGTGTCCTACCACTTGTTAGTTGGGAGTCCAACACCCACCTGGCTATACACTCCTTTCTGGTAGTTGTAGAGAGCCGTAAGGTCTCCCTTCAGCCTCTTATTCTCCAGGCTAAATGACCCCAGCTCCCTCAGCCACTCCTCATAAGATTTGTTCTCATAAGATCTGTTCTCTAGACCATCAGATTCATTGCTCTTTGAACATGCTCCTCAATGTGTTTTTTGTAGTTAGGGTCTGATCTGAACACAGTAGGCAAGGTGCAACCTCACCAGTGCCAAGTGCAGGGGGACAATCACTTTTTCCCAGTCCTGCAGGCCACGCTATTTCTGATATAAGCCAGGAAGCTGCTAGCCCATGTTCAGTTATATTTATATATAACATATATATAGTTATTGTGATAGTCTTTGAACATGCCTTCTAGTCTTTTATGGAAAACTAGTATATATGAATCACACAGAATCTGGTGTTTCTGCTTTTCTGAAACTTGTGTCTAGTCTTCATGCCTAATAGTCAACTTGAAATTCTTTTCTGGCTTCTTGTGTAAAAAAAAAACAAAACCAAACATTCATGATATTTTCAAGAAGTTTTCTAAGAACAGCGATCACCTAAGCTAGTGGATATTTCCTTATGCTTGGAATGATCCCTCATTCCTTCAGCACAAAATTGTACATTCCACTTAGAGAGCAGAGACACCTTTATCCTCTATGACCAGCTTTAATACAAAACCACCCAGTCTTTGTCTCAAATACTTTCCTGTGTTTTCCCACCACTTAACAGGCAAATTGAACTGAATAGAATCCAATGTTTCCTTCTGTCCCCAGCACTTTACAGCATTTGGGGAATTATGGATTGTTTTCACTAGGAGGAAAAAATCAAACATGCAGCTTCTTTGATGTAATCCTGTTTACAATGTTGGTACAAAATGCTATTTCTATAAACACAACAGGAAGCAGAGAAGAAACAGCAGGACTGTCTTAGTGCTAAGGCATATTTCAAAGCACTTAGTCCACATGTTCTTTCAGACATTGCCTTCCCTGAGCTGATGGTGCTTGTGGGTTGTTTCACTGCTTTGCTTCTTTTAGATTTGGGTTTTTTTCCTTCCTTTTTGCACAGAACAGGAAATATTCACAAATCAGCACCCAGTGAAATTCCCTCTACCCACATTTGCTGGATATCTAAACATTGTTTGGCAGGGGAAATTGACAATGGTCTCAGGGAAAGGATGTTATTTATTTCATCTATTTGGTCCCACAACATTTGAAAACAGCACATCCTATCTTTTTTAAAAAATAGCGCAGTTTAAAGATACGGAATTTCAAATGGACTGAAAATTTAGACAGAATCTTTCTTTTTTTTCCTCTAATCTGTAATGAAATATGTGAATAATTATAACTTATGGTCTTTTAGCTGATAGATGAACTTCTATGAAGACAATGTTTTGGAACTATGTTTTGGGGTTCTTTTTTACCTTTACAAAAATTAAATTCTATTTGAATTTACTTTCAAATTACAATCCAATTATTATCAAGTAATCTTGCATTATTGACAGCATTAGCTATGTGCCTTTTTAATAGAAGCAGTATATTTTCACAGCTCCAGGCTACTAATTGCACAGTAAGGTTTAGACTACAATTTCAAAAAACCTTTTTTACTTGATATGTAAATTAATTAGCAGCATTAACATATGATATTGATGCCACTAGACATACAGAATGACCTAACACTTTGACAGTAGTGATCCTAGAGTTTGATAAGTAGCATAATCATTGTGTTGGCAAAATAACAATGAATGAAATTAAAGCGCTTTTCAGACATCAATTATGATTTTTCAATTTTAAGGAAAAATATTTTTTGTAGTAAGAACATAACAGAGCCTTTGGAAAATATTAGCATATTTTTAGTATTTCCCTATTCAATAGAAGTGAGGCATGTTTGTTAAGGTCCACTATATGAAATTCAGATAGCAAGCAGAGGAGAAAGGAATAGGGCAAGTAATGAAAAAAATAGTTACAAAAATACCTGTAGCATGTTAAAAATTACAAGTAGCATGTGTTATACCCTACCAGTAAAGATAAAAGATATTTTTCTACCTTTGATTTTAAGCTGTATTTTGTTTTACTTAGAAAAATCTTCAAACAAAACATATTCAAGCTTTGACAGAGGTTGGGTTTGTCAGCATTAGTTCATCAAGTGATGAATGAGTCAGAAAAAAATTGGCTAGGAAAACAAAGTTAAATTTTTAGATCTTGCAAGTGAAGGCATCTAAACATCACTCAGGATGAAAAACTGAATTTGCTGAGCAAGAATTTTGTGTTTAGTGTAGTAAGAGCAAAGACAGCTCTTTAAAAAGATGAGGAAACTAATTGATAAATTAATAGAATGTTAAACTCTTCTGAAAATCTTTAATTCTAAACCAATCAAAAACCCAAAAACCCAAACTGTAAAAGAGTAACTATCCATATATCCTATATATGCTATCTTAACAGAAGATTGCAGTTAGCAAACCTCCTTTGATTTAATCGTAGCACTCCTTATGTTTTTGACACTTAACGATACAGATGGGCCAGAGTTTCGTCCTCTCTTTTTTGAGTAACTGAAGCATACAAAGTAATACATATTAATTTTTGATAGCTCTTATATTTCTGTCTGTCTTTGGACTCCATGAATTGCTCATCAGATTTAGACATCTATCTATTTTGTTGAATATACTTTTTAATATATTCCCTGCCCCAACAAAAATACAATTTTATTCCTTAATCCTATAGTTATAGTGTATAGCTCAATTTTTCATATTTAAATAATTGCATAATTTACTGTCATTATTTTTTCATTTACCCTACCAAGTCCCATGTGTAGATTTTTGAAACTTGCTATAATTTTCTAGCTTTTATTGTGTTATTATAAAGTTTAAATTGAATATTGCACTGTATAAAATGTATTTGCTCAATTTTCTGAATTTTAATTTTTTTACTGTCTAATACAATGGCTTGTACTGTAAGTATTATTAGACTTCAAGGTGTACCTGTCAACTTTATCCTAGTAACTACAAGAAATTAAGTCAGACAAGCCAAAAATATCTCACGTTGATAATATCTCTTTGAAGTACAGAAATTCTGTTTCTTACTTTTTATGTGAACTACACGGATCTTATTAGATCCCAAATTAGAACCCAAATCATAGAAACAGAGATACAGTTGGCAGTCACTTCAGGATATCATGAGGTCCAACCTCCAGCTCAAATGCTGACTAACTACCATGAACACTTGTTCAGGACTGCCATGGATAGCTCTGCCTAGGTGATTCTTGAGCTTATTTTGTTTTCTACCTGGACAACCTGGACAAGTGCTGCATGATCCTCATAGTAACAAAAAAAAAATCCAACCAATCAAAAAGTTCTAATTATCATGGTTAATTGGAGCAGAATATAACCTCACTCAAAGTGCTGGCCACAATGGTCCTAATGGACACCATTTGCCTTATCCATAATAGTGAATATTTATTTATACAAGACATCTCATATCCAGTCCAACTTCAGGGCCAGTTGTCTCACAGCATATATTGAAACTATTTTTTCCCCTCTTCCAGATACACAACTGTCCACTTTTCTTTGTGGAAATTTGTGTGATTTCTGCTAGCTCAGTCCTCAGGTGTACTACAGACTGAAGCTTTATTAGTTCTTCTGTCAGAGGTTCACTTAATTTACTGTCTCTCTACATTTTTTTGGAAGTGCATTCTACATTATTGTCTAAATTGTTTATGGCAAAGTTGAAAAGTAAGGACCCTGGTATTGATCTGCAGTACCCTCCACTTGTTATAGGCCACCCGCATTGACCAATACCTGTTTTCCTGAGTATAGACAATTATGCACACACCTAACAGTCAATTCTTCCAGTCTACATTTCATCATCTTACAAATCAGAATATTGAGGGAGAAAGTGTCAAAAGGCTTAAAGAAGACAAGGTATATAACTTGCCCTCTGCTTTATACATGTAACCAGTAATTTTGTTGTAAAAAACAACTAGCTTGATTTGCCAGTGGCAAATCTATGTTAACTCTTCCTGGTTATTGTCTTGTCCTGCACATAGCTGGAAATGCATTCCAAATTGAGACACTCACTTCCAAGGACTAAGAAGAGATTGGCTAACTCATAGTTATCCAGGTTCACCTTCTTACCTCTCTTAATGAAGGGCATAACCTGAAGGTTTTTCCCATTTGTGGATTCCTCCTCTAGTTGTTTCCCACAGAAGACATACAGTAGGTTTACAATCATGATGAATCAAGTCTTTCAGAGTCTTCAAGATGGAACAGCTGATGAAATGCTGATGCTGTTCAAGCTTATGGGTTCAAACACATCCAGTTTCCCTAGGTATTTTTGAGCAGTCATTCCCACCTGTTAGCTGTCTCACTGCCCCAGACTAAGCTGTTATGCATAAGTTTGAGGAGCAGTGGAGTCTATGAAAATCAAGACATAAAGCCAGAGTTGTTCAACCTTCTCCATTTCACTTCTCACTTTATTGTTCCCCAACTCATTAGTAAACCCACCTTTTCCTTGAACTTCTTGCAATTAGTTTAACTGTAGGATCCTTTATTCTTATCTCTCATGTCCCTTGTTAGGTTTAGCTCCAGCTGGGCTTTGTTCTTGCATTTCTCCCTAACGATCTGAGAAATGCTTCTGTACCTCCTTATTGTTGCCTGTCATTTCCATCTCTCCTATGCTGCTTTTTGCATTTCAGTTCAAAAGGTATTAACATATGTGCAATAAAGTAGGTCATACTCAAGATGAATAAATATTAGACCAGGATAAAACCTACCAAGTTTAAAGTTTAAATTATGTGAATATTTTGGTGAGATTGAAATTCTGGAGTTCTAAGATTTTTTAAAACAAAATGTGTTACAGATACATTGGTGTATTTTACAGACTTGTATTTTTGGTAACTTTTAATTAACACAATAACAAAACAAAACCCCAGATGACAACCTACAAGAACATACAGTTGAAATGGAACTTCTGCATGTTGCTGACTTAAAAAAAAAAAATAAATAAAAGAAGATCAGTGTTTATTTCGAGCACAGAGCTTTTTAATCAATTCTGTGTGGAAGCAATGAGGCTGCCACTTTGCTTGTCTGCATTGTTACAAGAAGTGCTCTTCTGTGTTGCCAAGCTCACTGTGCTGCCTCTATCTGGCACCAAAGCACTATCTTTTGCTGCCATGCAGCCTGCGTTATGTGATAAAGTGTAGTTCTCTGCCTTGCTGATTACCAACTCCGCTATAGACAGTGCTCCCTTGTGCTACAGTATTCGATTTGGTAGTGGTGTTCCCTCCTGCCTGCTTCCCTTCTGAAACACCCATCACAATGAAATTTCAGTTTACCATTTTCACCAGGAGTTTTTGTGAGGAATGTGGTCTGTAAAGGTGTTATTGGTTTTGATTTCACATTTGTATGTGTGTATTTGTGTACTGAGATATCGAAAGACCTAGCATGGGAAGATGATACTCTTATTTATAGAGTTGAAATCATGCATTACAAACAATTGTATTAGAGAGTAAGGAGAGAATAGAAATAGTGTTTTATTGATCTGATCCATTTTGAGTGAAATTCACACAGAAATTTAAAAAGTATCCAGAAGGCTCTTGCTTGCCAAAATTATAACTATAATAAAAATTAAATATAAAAACTGACTGCATGGAATTAGCTCTGCAAATAAAGACTTTAGGGTCCTGGTAAACAGCAAAGTGTCCCCTCATTTTACCCTCCTAGCAAAGAAGGCCAACAGCATCCTAGGATGCATTAGGAGGAATGTTGCCAGCAGCTTGAAAGAGGTGATCCTTCCTCTACTCAGCGCTAGGGTGGCTCTATCTGGAGTGATGTGACCAGTTCTGCATTCCCTAGTCCAAGAAAGACATGTACTTTATGGAGCTAATGCAGCAACAGCCTACAAAGATGACTCGTATGAGAAGAGGCTGACTGAGCTGTGACTGTTCAACCTGGAGAAGAAAAGGCTTGAAAGGATCTTTCTAATGTGTATGAATACCTGATGGAGGGAATGAAGAAGAAGGAGGGAAAATCTTTTCACTGGTGTCCACTTCAAAGACAAGAGGCACAAAACCCCATTATACTCCATCTGAACACAAGAATGCACTTTTTATTTTCCCCATGAGGATAGTCAAACACTGAATGAAGTTTCCCAAAGACTTCATCATCTTCATCTCTCGAGATATACAAAGCCTGACAGCATGTGGCCCTTAGCAACCTGCTGTAGCTGATTCTGCAATGAACAGGGGAGTTGAACTAATATCCTATATTAGTGTGTCATTCTGTACTAGCTGTATTTTAATTGTGGGTAAAACATAAAAAAAATAATTACCACACTGGTTACCTGAAAAAATTGGCAGAGCACATATTGCTATAGATGACAGAAACAGGAGCAGCAGTATCTGGAGAAAGAAACTCCAGTTTGAGCCAGGATGTATTCTACAGTTTATTCAGTTTGATTAATTTAGAATAGTTTAAACAACAAGTGTGTCCCTGAAGAAAATGGTTCTGAGAAAATTCACATTAGTGGGACTTCCATTGATGTATTAGTTGGCAGGATGGCTACCTGATTTACAGAGGAAAGGAACTGAAGCAGGGAAAGGGTCTGAGGATAGATTTGTTTGCCTGTTGGGTTTTTCATTTAAAGTAAGAGCTATAACTTTAAATTTCTTAGTAAAGATCATGTGAGCTACTAAAATTAAACTATTAATAGTTAATCAGTGTTTTATACTTCCCTCAAATATATAAACAAAAAATACTTGAGTTATTTTCTCCCAAACTGGTTTATAGAATTCAGCTTTGAAAGAGGCTATGTTACTGAGTGCAAAAGCAAAAAACCCCTAACAAACCATCAAACAGAAATAAAAAAAAAACAAACCCGAAACCACAAAATCCTCCAAACCCTGTGGTTCCCACTTAAAGAGTGGAATTAATTATGATTGACTTTTTCTGTGTCTCCAAACAACTAAAACCCAAACTTTTTCCACAGCTCTATACTGTGCCCTCCTCTGCCCAGTAGCTTCACAATAGCAGTACTTTACTTTTGTAGGTTTTTAACTTCCCTGAGGATTGTTAACATAGTTCAAACAATTATGTAGTTCAATACGTGTTTTAGGTTTTTGTGGCCAGGTTTTGGTAGCAGGTGGGCTGCAGGGGTGTCTTCTGTAAGAAGTTACTAGAAGCTTCCCTTAGGTCTGACAGCCTATGCCAGCTGGCTCCAAGATGGATCTGGCACTGGACAAAGCCAAGCCAGTCAGTGATGGTAGTAGCTCCTCTGGGACAGCATATTTAAGAGGGGAAAAACAAACACAAACAACAAAATAAACTAGTGATAGCTTTTTTGGCTAGAGAGAGGAATGAGATGTGAGAAACTTTGTAGACACTGAGGTTGGAAAAGGGGAAGGAGGAACTTCAGATACCAGAGGAGAGATTCTTCTGCAGCCTGTGGAGATAGACCACAGTGAAGCACATTTCTTTGCAGCCCATGGGGGATGATTAGATATCCACCTGCAGCCAGCCTCATGCTGTCCACAGGTGGAGAAATCTGAAAGATAATGTAACTTGGTGAGAAGCCCATAAAGGAGCAAGTACCTGGCAGGACCTTATGGGTGTGAAGAAAGGAGCTCACACTGGAACAGGCTTGCTGGCAGGACTTGTGATCCTGTGGGGGACCCACGCTGGAGTGATCTGGTGCTGAATGTCTGCATCTTGTTGAAGAGACTCATGCTGGAGCAGATTCTGAAAATTTGTAAGCTGTGGAAGGGACTCTGGAGAAGTTCACAGAGGACTGTCTCCCATGTGAGTGACTTTATGCTGGAGCAGGGGAAGAGTGTAAGGAGACATTCCCCTGAGGAGGAAGGAGTGGCAGAGACCGTGAGCGATTAAATGACCGCAATCCCTATTCCCCTGTACCTTTTAGGGGAGGGAGGCTTGAAATTTGTAGTGAAATTAAGCATGGGAATAAAGGAGGGACTGGGAGAGATGTTTTAAGATATGGTTTAATTTCTCATTCTACTATGGCCTAGTTGAAATAAATTAGGTGATTTCTTTTTTTATTTATTGTTATTTTTTAATGTTCAGTCTGTTTTGCTTGTGACACTCCCTGTCCATATCTGGATCCATAAGGGGAGTGATAGAGCAGCTTTGTTGGGCACTTAGCCTCCAGTCAGAGTCAACTCATAACAAAAAGTAAACAATCTTTCACTACTCACACATTACAAAACAAACATGTACACAGAATAGCTATGTTCTCCATGCCCAGTTTATCCTACCACTTCAGTCTCTGTGACGTATGTCACGTGTATGCAGGATATAATTACTTCCTCTGGGCAATCTGGCTACTTTTCATTTTTTTCTCTACTCAGATTTGTAGGTAGGATCTGGACAAAAAATTCTTTGCAGTGAGGGTGATAGATCACTGGTACAGGTTGCCCAGAGAGGTTGTGGAGTCTCCTTATCTGGAGACATTCAAGACCAATCTGGCTGCATTCCTGTGTGATTTAATCTAGGTGATCCTGGTCAGTCAGGGGGGTTGGACTAGATGATATTTTGAGGTCCCTTACAATTCCTAAAGTTCTATGGTTCTTGAAGATATGAAGTCCATATTACTGATTCACAAAATGTGTTTCCTCTGCTTTTTTTTGGCACTCTGACACTAATTGTGATGATAGTCTGATTAATAAAATGGTTCTTAATTAAACTTCTGTGACTTGTTGTAACATATGTAATTTTAATGCTGCACAAGGTTCTTATCACAGTATTCTTTTATGAAAATCAGAAGTAGAATAATAGAAGTTGTAGTTGTGGCCTGAGAGTATCTTTGCTGGTAGAAGGAGCCATAATCTTTTTTAATTAGGGAAAAGGTTGATTAATCTGCACAATGCCTAAGTGGCATTGCTATTTAATAACTGTTCTCATTTTGCTATCTATGTTGTAGAAGTTTCTGGTGGGAGAAATAGAATGAAAAACTGCTTTATTTCTGATTCACTAATTTAAATAAGTTATACTCTTCTTAATTAGTTTTATCTCTTATTGCCTTGCTCTTGCAGGTGGCAAAATATTAAATACTTAGAAATATTAACACTGAAATTAACATAAAACACTAGTTTATTGAGTTTCATATTATGTCTTCATGCAACTACACAGACATTTGTCTCAGTTTCTGCAAAACACGAGAAATCAGCAATGCAAGATTTTCCAGGGAATTGTCTACTATATGCTTATACCACTGTAATTCTTCAAATTACTTTCACTATAGAGTTCATCTAAAGTTAGCGTAGGTAAGATCCCATGTAGTAGATCAAGTTGTCTATGTACAGCCAACTGGAGAACTTGGAAGAATATTTTCTCTTAAAAACTGTCCTAATTGGTATGAGTGGGATAACTATAAGGTAGCCTTTTGCTTTTGAATATACAAGTAAAAAGCATATTATTACAAATGGAAAGGGAAATAGGTCTGCTCAATTTTACCTCACCTCAGGTGCAAACTGTTGCCCATCAGAGCAGTTGACAGCTGCAACCCTTTAGCCTTATTTGAACTGCAAGAACTTCAGAGTCAAAACACAGCGAATAACAACAGCTGGGCTTTATTGCTGAGCCAGATTTCCCCAGAGTTTTAGTAGTATAAACAAATTCTTTTTACTGGTATATTATAGCCTAATTAATTTAGCACTCTCAAAAGTGGGCTTTTGTGAATATCTCTCTCATATATATGACATGATGCCATATAACAGTAATTCCCCAAGATGGATGGTCCTTCTTCTTTCTGGAAATCCCCTGAGTTCTGGTCAATTTGTCCATGAAGAAAACCGGGCTGGATTAGAAACTTCCTTCCTACTGAAGCAAATTTGTTGATTTGGTTTCCTTTGTTAAATACTCCTATGACTTGCAGGAATTATGTGAAATATTGGAAAACTGAAAAGAGAGAGATAAAAAAAGCCTAATAAAAGAAAATAAAGTATTATTATATGAGGTGCCAGACATTGCATGCTATGGCTGTTCCCTACCTCCCCACCCTACCTCCTCACAAGTTTTAATTGTTATTAGAAGTACAAAGTACTTGTGAAGAACAGGTAGTATCTGAAAACATTGACTAATTCCAGTGATCACCTACAAATAGAAACCTTTAAACCATGCTTGCTGTTCTGGCAGCTGATATTCCAGTTTCTGATAAAAGGTCTTTCACTTAAGCACAACTAACAGAGTATATGATAGTGAATTTAATATATCTCATTGGAAGGTCTGTACTGTAGGTACTCGCGGAATTGCAATATTATTATAAAATTCCTCCTGAGCAAGAATGTTTATGTCACTTCTATCTCCTCAGTTTCCTCTTTATCTCTGTTTCATGGGAGTAAGTAGTCCCTTATAAACAACATATATGTACTACCTAATAATTTTTGCAGTCAGAGAAAAGTTAGGATCAACAAGTTATATGTATTCAACTTATATATTTTTGTCATGTCCATAGACTTCCTTGTATATCTCAGTTTAATCAACAGCCTAAATATTTCCATGTTCAAGTCTTGAATTTGCATGGCACTTGAACACCTTATTAAGAAATGCATTTCAAAAACATGCATTTCAGAGCTGCTCTTAGTAGCTTGCAATAATATAGATGCAGATCCATGCCCTGGCATGATTACAGAGCTTTGACAAATACAAGGTTAGCCATAGCCATATGGGTATATGCTTATCCCAGTTTAGTGCTGTGAGGGACTACACAAAATGAAGAATAGGTGGTTACTTACTGTTATGTTCTGTCACTAGTAGTAATTTGTTTTCTTCTTACACATATATTGCAAGGACAGAGCAGAGTAATAAACCAGAAATGGGCAGACCTAAGGAGCAGTTAGCTTAACTGGAATGCTTTATAGCAACTGTTGAATAAATCAACAAAGCATATGCTAAACCTTCACTTGTTTCTGCTTCCAAACAAAAGCTATGCAGCTATGTGTGAAATTTCTAAACAAAATTATACTAGCAGTATTTCCCTGTTGATAGCAGTAGTGTTTGTTTGTGTAAATAGGATTTCAGATGGCTGTTAAAGACTACCTGAATCACATTATCTTCCTCATCTCAGTGCAGGTATAAAACAATTAGATCCTGATCAATTAGATCTAATTCTTAGTTAGCGTCAGACCTCTTGTTACTGAAGCTGTGATGGAGCTGTGAGAAATAATGAGAAAAGGATATTTATATTAAAAAACAAAAAACAAAAAAGCTAGCTTCAGATAGAGCTATGCAGGTGGGAACTTCTAAAATAGTTATAGTATTCATAAGTCCTTCTGACCCATGTGCTTCTCTTTTCTTCCATCCTTGCTTCCCATCCAGCAGCCTTCACTGAGTTTTGGGGTTGGAGCAAATTCCACACAGGTAGCCCTGGGTATCCAAGAAAAGTTGTCTCCATCTCCTGTAAAGTTTGGCTGTGCATCTGTTCACCACTTCTCTCAGAATTCCCTGATCTCTTCTTGTGACATCTCATTCTTTTCTTTTTTCTTCCCCCTTTTGTCTTCTTGAAACAACCCCAAAACGAGTAATTGGTCCTGATCTATGTGAGCACCAAGGGTATGGTGGATCTGTATTGCACCTTTTCACAGGAACGTTTAGCACAATACATCGTACACAGCAAACACCTAAAATAGAGACCACCCATCTGAACGGTTGTGTTTACAATGTGCTTGCTTCCCATCCAGTAAGAAAATTATTTTTCACTTATGATTGCTTTTATATGTAGAACATTTTACCCAATAAAAAAGAGGATGGCATTAAGATGCAGAGTTTATTTATTCATTTATTTATTTATGGCAATTCTGACTAGTAGGTACTACACTTAATAGAACAGCCCTGAAATATGTTTGTTTTTCTTAAATCTGCCAGAAAGAGTTAAAGTTTTGGGATCATTAAAATGTATTTCTAATATTTGTTCTATCTCATTTTTCTCTTTCAAGCTTGCTTCATAAATATCTCTAATGGTTTATGTTTAAGATTGAAGTACTGTTTTCCGATTATTATGAATGACATTCTTTTTATATTCAGAACTAGATTTGATGTCAAAATTGGAGGGGGGAGACGACATTGATTTGTGATGTTCTCAAATGCTACAAAAATATATCAAAGTAGTTTACTTACAAAAAGAAAGGAAGAAGACTGTGTGAACCTCAGTAGTCTCAGCAAACGCTGGAAGCACTAAAGATATTTGAATTCTTACAGTCATGCTGTACCCAGCTGTTGTTTGCAACTTGAATGGGTGAATAAAAGCTGTTTTTTCTTCTTTCCCCTTCTCAGTTTTGGACTTGCCAAGAGTACAAAAGAAATATCTGGGTTAAGTGGTTCCTTTCCACTCTGTGTGCACCTTCTTTCCTTAAGTACATAATTAATTGGAACCATTCAACTACCTAATAAATTAACCATAAGCAAGATCTCTATCCTGAAAGGTCAGATGGTAGTGAAATTGTTTCCTGAATCTGGAAATTTTGGGACACATTTGCTTGAATGAGGCTTTTAATATCAGTTCTCAAAGCTGTCATAAGTGTCCTCAGTGCAGCTAGCAACATAGAGGGGCAAAGGACTTTAAAGGCATTTCTGTGCTTTGTGTAGATGATGAAGGTCCAGCTGGATTCTACATAAAATAAAATAGTATTAAAGTAACTCCAAATGTGTTAATGATCAATATTTTCTAAAAGACTTATACTTTAGGTGAGAACAATCTTTCAGAAATGCTCTGACCGTGCTGTACAGCCCCAAGAAAAGCCTGATAAGATAAAGAATGCAGCAACTACCAGTCAGGTGCCTATTTTCTTATTCCATAATTTTTGTTATTTTTAATCAAGTACACTCCTAGGATTGCAAATGCTAAGTTTATTTAATGCATCGTTACACCTTATGTGATGTGGAATATGCATGAAATCTACTCATCCGAAATGGCAAAACACCTTTTTTGAATATTCTTCATAGTATATACATATCTAAAGTACTTTCAAAAAACAAAGTGGGTTTTTTAATTATTTTACTGAAAATCATAATCTACCTATATAATTTTTTGACTGCTATATGTAAAACAAACCCAAAGCAAACACAAATGAATACAAGCCAAGTAACAAACAATGTAATAATACAGACACTGTAAAAGCAAGCTTGCATTTTATCACACCATGAATACTAAATTCAACTAAATTTTGGGTTGGTTTAGGTTTTTTTCTCCTTATATTTTTTCCAATTAAAGTCATTATCTTCATTTCTTAGAACAAATGAATGCTTACTAACCCATAGTAAATGTTCCTAATTGCTCTTTATCAGAGGGTATACAGTTGGTATCATACCTTAAATATGCCGCACAATCTTGTGTTTTGAATCATAGTAAAATGTAGGATATGAACTGACAAAAAAAAATAATTCTGTGAAATGTGTGTCAGCTGAAAAATCTTTTTATTTTTTTATCTCTGCAAAGTCCACTTCTAAATGTAACAGCCAACATGTACATGTAATGGAAATTCAAAATATTTGTGGATCAAGTTACAGACAAAATACCATACTCCAAGGTGTTTTTCTCCCTAGATTTTTTTGCTGAGTTCCTGAAACTAGGAAGTTTCAGTTCACTTTTACTAAAACAATGTTTTACTCAAGAGGAAAGAAAGAATAAGAAACAGTGGTCAGTAGAACCCACTGTAAATTCTGTTGTCCACAATGTTTCATGTTGAAACAAACCATATGAAAATTGTTGGTTAACAGGAGTATTCTATTTTCACTTTAAATCTCAAGGCATTTTATTTAATTAAGAAGTTAATTCTAAGGTACCACTAAACTGAAAATTTCATTCTGCTGAAAAGAATGTAACCAAGAAGATATGTTTCAGATGAAAATTATGTAGTTACAAATATTTGAATATGCAGTTATTTTTATGGAAGAATGTGAATGTAGACTTTGTTGAAGGAAAAAATCAGTGTGATTATATGCCATCCAATTAGATGCACTTGATTCTGAGTAACAAGATTAATAGGATACTTAATTTTATATATTTTCTCTAGTTTCATATATTTATTGTAGTTAGACAATAAATTGCAAAGCATTCCAGTGCATGAATGCTTTATCTATAAGAAAATGTGTAATACAAAATGGTTTATATTCATTTTTATTTTGGGGACATATTCTCATGATGTTACCTAGAATGTGTCATGAAGTGAATAGATTTAGTTAAGAAATCTAATGTGGGCTGGAAAATTATTAGCAGCTTTAATGGCACTGATACATCAGATACATTAGCACTCAGGTGAAAGAAGTGGAAAAAAATATCTCCCACACAAAGTGTGCTGTAGTCACTGTAACTAAAAGGAGAGAAGAAAAGAAGTTACTTTAAAATAACAAAATAATCTGCTATTTCAGCTATTATCACCAAGAATAAAATGACTACACTTGTTCTGTCTTATTGCAACATGTGAATTATTTCAGAATAATGAAAACTAATAAAATGGATATAATCACATATGTAACTTCATTGAAATTTATGGTAAATACAGTCTATTTATCCGTAAATATTTAAAATAGACTATTACAGGAATAAAATATTGCATTCAAACTTTTTTCCTTTTTTTTTTTTTTAAATGCTGATAACGAGATATTCTTTCTTTTTGTTGTTTAAAAGGGGGTGGTTAGTGTTAGTTGTGTTCATCTGTGCAGTGTGTGCATGCCTCCAAAGTTACACTATAAACTTGATGTAGAGGCTCAAGGCAAAAGGTGTCCGAAAGAAAAGAAGGAAGAGAAAATATGTGTAAATTTAGTAGAGAGTTATCTGTGCTGCTATTGCTATTTTTCTACTGACAAATAGAGCAGCTGCCTGTAGGACAGAGAAGATATGTCTTGAAGAGAGGTGTGACTTAGACTGATCCTTTATTCAGTTTTGCTCCCTATAGTTCTAATGGGCATCCTTGATCTAAATGAGTTGAATATGGCAGGGAACAAGCCACAGAAAACGTGATGTAACCTTTTGACCAAGTGAGATAGACTCATTTCTTCATGTTCCTCCTCCTACATTTTTTGGTTAGAAGCTGAATTAGTCTTTCCCCTTGCAGCTGCTCCAATGGTTATTAAAGCTGATCTGCAACAAGATGCCAATGAAAATACTCTGCACAGCTAAAGGGAAGTTGCTTTCATAGTGTTTACAGTTCTCTCCTTAAAAAACAGTTTAATGGTTTACAAGAAAAAGGTTCTAAAAAAAAAAAGTGTCAAGAGCATAATATTGGAATAGCTTATCAATAAACCTGTGATTTGTTTTTTTGCCCGCCCAGCATGGCTCATTCCTTTTAAAAATCTACAGAAGAACAAACAAAATTTGTGTGTGAGCATTTAGTTCCTTTTTAAATGTGCAGGTAATTTATTTGTGAAGGAAACAATTTTGTTTCCACCAGTGAGATAGAAACTGCCGTATTAATTTCTTTTGTTGTAGAAACAGTTCTTGGAGAGCAAAATTAGCTTTGCTTTACCTTGCATTTAAATGAGTACATGTGCATGTTTCATTAGTGTATGTGTGAACTTTTTGGTTTTTTCCTTCTCTCCATTCATGCATGTGGATCCTGTTGGATCACATCTACGTGATTCCCTTTTCCAGTAATACCTAGGGACACACAAACTTATTTTAAGATATTCTACTTTTGTTTGTTTGTTTTCCTTTATCAATTAATGTATTCTGTAGTAGCAAAAAAAAAACAAAACCCACCCAACAAGTCATAGTGTAAGAGTGAAAGTCTGAGTTTAAGCTGTTTGTTATTCCAATAAAGAGATGATTTTAGGAATCTCACTTCACTATATTTCAGACTGTAAGCCCCATTTTATACAATAGGAAATCTGAAATCTTTTGAAGCCTAAACTGAGCTCCTTGTAGGCATTAATCTTGTTTTGTGCAAATTTTGAAAAATGAATGAAGGGATCCATGTAGTCAATTGCAGTGGTATTGTTTGGAGTTTTGTTTGTCTATTCCTTTGGGCTGAAATTCTTGTGCAGCATACCAAAGGAACATTCTCAGCCATATACAGTATGTGTTTATTTGTTCTGTGGGTTGTTTCTTATTTTTTCTCATCTGACTGCAAACAATTTGGTTGCATAATTTTCCAGACATGCATGTATTCTTCATGCTAGGAGTGTATCCATCACCATAGCTTTGTGCCACACAGTTGATTATATCCAGAGATCTCTAATATGAGAATATATTAGTGTATTAAATAAGATTCAGTAATGCACCTTCACATCCATTACTAGAAAGAGTGACAATTCTTTTTGGCATGACAAATACCTAGGAAGGCTATGCTTTTGTTACTCTATGAAGTTGTTTTTCTAATGAAGAAAAAGACAAGGGAACTGAAAGAAAGTTTGCTTTGCCTTTTTTTTCCCCATTTATTCTGATTTCTCTTAAATTACAGGTCTACTGAGAATTCCCATGTGTTCTGTATGAATGCAGGCTGGCACTTTATCTTTGAAATGCATGTTTCTGAAAGACGCTTCAAAATCAAATTCAGGTAAACAGAAGAACTGTGAAGAACAGTGTGAAATGTTAGGTATTTTAGATATGGTTTTATTTGGTCAGATTTCTTTTGAAATACAGTTGCTCCCGCCTCTCTCCACCCCCC
>VXBZ01009868.1:0-25132 GCA_013399135.1 Heliornis fulica | reverse complement strand
ATGTTGTGCTATGCCCAGTGTATTTGTTGCTAGTTTTCCTGTTCACATTTACATTAATGTAGGGAGTTATTGAGAGGATCTTAAATATCATTTGAATGCATTATTTGAAATCTCCTAGAACTGGGGTCTGCAAAAATATACTACTTTTCCTACTACTTTTATTAACAGCTGGGAAGTTGCCTGGCTTTATGTATCAGTAATTTCAACAAAATTATACTGTTGTTTGTGATTGTCTAGTATGGATCAAAATTCCTTATTCAAACTGGATCACCTATTCCAGTAGAGCTACCTTCATAAAGTGTTGATAGCACATTTGCACATTTTCATTTACAGACATTTTCAATGTCTGCCTCGGACATTGATCAGAAATTAACTAGCTATTAACAGGGCCTGCCCCTGAACAAGGATAATGTTTATTAGCACAAAATTTCTCGTCTTAAATTCAAACTTTGTGATACAACTTTTAGAACTCTCATATTGTTTGCAATTTATCTTAGATAAATTAAAAAATTAATTACAATTAATTACAAAGACATGTTGGCATGGAGTGCATTCTTTTCTATTCTCCTCAAATCTATAATAAAGGCAGTCACATAGAATAAAAGGATAGAGCTGACAAATACTAGAATTGAATAGAAAAAAAAAAACCAAACCCAACACAAAAACCTAAAAAACCCTTTCCTTTGAACTTTTTCAAAAGATGTCTATATATATGTCAGATGCAGAGGAAACAGTGGTGAAATGAAGACTACAATGAAGAACCATTGGGCTGGTAATTCACCTCCTGCCAAAAAAAAAAAAAAGGCCTTATTAGTCTCATTTTACTGTTACACTGCACATCTTTGAAATGCTTAAAGGTTTCAAGTAAGTGTTCATCCATCATCATTAAACCTGTCCATGAAGATAAGATTGCAGAAGTATCATCTGTGTGGTCTGTACTCTGAAATATTTTCTCTATGTCTTGAATCTACTTGCATGATTTAGGTATGAATTCTAGAACTCTTAAACAATGCTACCATCTGCTGGTTAATTTATACTTGAATCTACTAGCTCATCAGCAAGAGGGAACAAGGAGGAAAAGCGCACACTAAAATGCTTTTCAAATATATTTTAGCTTTGGTATTCCCCTAATATATTCTAATTCATCTCTTTCTATTCTCATAGATGAAGAATTTTTAATGTAATAAGATGAGTAATCCTTTTATTTCCGAATTATTCACAGGAGGAGCTACTGATAGTAAGTGGCCTGTGTTACTACTTTCCTCCAGCTTCATTTTTATTTCCTGTCTGCTGTGTGGAATCTTCCATGTTGAAAGAGAGATATGCGCCAGAATTCTGTATTACTGTTTTAGCAGCTGAGTTGTGTTGAAATCAGAGAGGAGTGGAGAGGAGAGGCAGAAGAAGAAGAGTCTCTTGGAAAATTGTATTAAGCAGCATCAATAATTTCTCTATTGAAATGTTTCACGAACAGTAGTGGTCATGACAACTCTAGAGTTAGGACAGGGAAAGTTCTTTCTCATTAATGTTAATTGAAACTAATGTTAGTAGTTTAATTCTATGTTTAAAAAGTGATCATGTCTACCTTAGTATTTCACCTCTGCATAAAGGAACATGCTACCATCACTGTGAAGTATGCTGTTTGACTAGAAAACTGAAGATACTATTCCGAAAAAGAATTTCTATTTGGGGTATTGAGCAGTTTCATTAAATAACTACACAAAAGCAACAAACGTTTCTGTCAAACTATCTGCCTGAAAAAAAAAAATCAACCACTAGCATCTGTAAGTGAAATCCACAGACAAAAGAACAATAATGAGTTTAAGCCAAGCTGTTTGGATGAGGACTTACGCTCCTTCACATTTCCTCCATTTTCAAGTCTAGGCTTATGTTCCAACCTGGATTTCAGCTTCAAATTAGGATGTGTCTAAAGTTCAGGTGCTTTTTGCTGGAGGTACTTTATCTTTTTTTATCACTGAAGATCCGGGTCACTGCATCTAGTTGTTAATTGATAACATGAATTATTTTGTAACTTTTTCCAGAATTGTGTAAAGCCTTCTTGATTTTGCTATTTTCATCAGGTAGAAATGAGATGCTTACAGAGACATTAGTTCTAGTTACTGTGAAAGAACAGCTTTTGAGTTTTCACTCATATTGTAATGCTAGTGTTTGGGATAAGAAAAAGATGTATGTTAAGTCAACTTCATTTAGTACTCATGTAAGTTCCTAGTGAAAATTCATTGATCAGTACTAGTCCAGACTTACTGTGAGGTAATTAAAGACAGAATCTGAGCCATCAATTTTAGATCTGATTTACAGGAGGAAGTTGTGCCATTACCTTCTTGCTAAATTTATGACCCCATTAAAAAAGCCAAGACCTGATCTTACAGGCCAATGTGCACTTAAACTTTACATATTTGAACCATTTAAGTATATGTTTATTTTACTTCTTAGTTTTGGTGAGAAGAGAAACTGTAACATAACAAAAAAAACCAGCCTAACAAACCAACCACAAACAAACAAACAAACAAAAAAAAACCCCACAAAAAATTGCTGCTGATACTAGAGATGGGAAACCTATGGAAAACTCTTGGGAACTTTTATATAGGTACAGGAGGGACTTTTGTTAGATTAGGTTTAAAGGTAAGAAAGTTATAGACCTTATAGCAGTCTTTCAGTACCTCAAGGGGGCCTACAAGAAAGTTGGGGAGAGGCTATTCAGTAGGGCCTATTGTGATAGGACAAGGGGTAATGGTTTTAAAATAGAGGGAGGGAGATTTAGATTAGATATTAGAAAAAAATTCTTTACTGTGAGAGTGGTGGAGCACTGGAACAGGTTGCCCAGGGAGGTGGTGGATGCCCCATCCCTGGAGATGTTCAAGGCCAGGTTGGATGAGGCCCTGAGCAACCAGATCTATTTGGGGGTGTCCCTGCTTTCTGCAGGGGGGTTGGACTGGATGACCTCTGGGAGTCGCTTCTAACCCTAATCATTCTATGATTCTATGATTCTATGATTCTATAAATATCAGTAATCTATGGATGTATAGTAGCATATTGCAATTCCCAGGAAAGGATGTTTAGCTTCATTAGTGCCTTAACATGCTACATCTTTTAGGAAACAAAGATCTTTTAGCCTTCTTGGTACGTCAGAGGTAGCTGCAATGTATTAACCTGATAGATCTGCCAAGAGCTGTTTCTTTCGGTGGGGTCATCCATATTTTTGGGAACTAAACTTCCTTTATTCCATTTACTGCTATTAATTTGTGTGAATTATTTTATTTTTTTCAGGTGGTTTTCTTACCTATTTCTCTTTGATTAAAGCTTTGTAATCCATTGATCTTAGATTGAATATTTACTCTTACTTGTTTGAATTTGAATGTGATTAATGCTAGTAAGTCATAATTTACTGTCCTCATATGCCAACAGTATGAAGAAACTGCAGTTGTTTAAAAATAAATTATCTACTAATTAGTGTATAATTTAGTTAAATATTTAGCTGAACATACAGCTTCACAGGGTATCCTTTAAACTGTAAATGTAAGTAGTTGTTCAATTAAGTGATTAACGAATTATCATAATTGGCTAATTTGTTTGATGTTAGTTCAATGGCATGTATACTAGAATCACTTTGTTGAGTCTCTTCAGTAACTAGGTGCAATTCAACACTTTCCTGGAAGTTATAGAGATGTGTCAGCACCTCATGTCTGAAGCTAAATGAGTTGAAGACCACAGTTGTACAATTTCCAAACCAGATCTGGCTTCTTCAAGGCAGCATGGGCTAGAGAATGTGAGGTCACATCTATCTGCAGATACCTATATAGATTTGTCTTGAGAACTGAGTATCTTGTCACAGCTTGCTGTTCACTTTCTTTTCCCTGTGTTTGCTACAAATTTTTCCTACTTATGTTCTTTATAGCAAAGCTTGCCAAGTTAGCATGAATGGGACACCTCAGGTTGTGACCCCATTGTTTCAGACATTCTGGTACTTGTTCAGAATTTCTGACCTTATAATACATGTTAGTTGCAGAAAATAAATATTATTTATGGTAACACATATAAACTCCATCCATGATCCTGGCTCAGGGATAGGGATAGACTTAGAAGTAGAGATCCTATTGATATGGGGATGAGAACAGACTGCCAAAGGAAAGGGTGGGCTGCAAAAACATTTCCCCTGTGCCATGAGGTGAGTTAATGCTAGCCAGGGCATGCTTTAACTGACCTTGTCCTACCTATGGCAAAGTATCAGAGTCATGCTAATTTTATATATGTATGATATAGTTCTCAGCCCTATTAGCAAACCTATGGCTTGCAGCATAAAAGAAGTTGGATATGCCTATAGTGGGTAGATAAATCTTATAAGCTATTTTTAAATGATTGCTTAAGAGCAAACTATCAGTGTTAACTATTATAAAATTAATCACCATTTATATTTTTCCACTTCTCAACATCTCTATTTGTTCATGATCCACTGAAGGTCTAATCTAAATCCCATTCACTAGGTGGAAAGACTTTTTTTGTCTTTAATGGGGAACACTGTTTCTGTACACTAGCTTCGCGAATATAAGAAATTCACTCTTTTATATGGAAATCAACGTAATTTCTTCGTAAGGAGAGCATAGCCTCAATCCCTGAATTGCAGATGAAAAATAAACAGCAATTTCATGCCTCTGTCTGATGAATCACACTTGTTCCTTGTTAATTTCTGAATGTATTTCATCAGATTTTTTCATACAAGAGTGCCGGAGCCCACGGTTACGGCGCGGACCGGGGTGAAAGTACACATCAACGTGGTGCAGATTCAAATCCGTTTATTTCCCCTCCCACACATCTTTATATATCCTTTGGTCCCAGTGGCCGGGAACATCCGGCAAGGGTGAACTTATCATTGGTTATAGTTTTCTGATTATGCAACAAATATTCGGTCCTGATTGGTTAACGCATAAAGCCCGGGAATCTCAATCTTCTCGGTCACTCCCCTTGAAGACTTTGTTCCTAGGGAGTCTTCCGGCTGAGGCAAGGCAGGATTCCTAGCACATGATCAGGGCCCCTGCCCCGACACAAGAGCACAAAAAAACACATCTTAAATTTGTTTATGGACTTTTTTCTTAATAAAGCCCTAATCCACCTCTTGCNAAACATCTCTTAAAAATCCACCCCCCACCCCTCCCTTCTTTCAGATGTCACTTTATTTGTTATTTTCTCCTCCCTGGGTTAGCATGGGGAAAAACAGGAGGGAGTGCGAGGTGGGGGGCAATAGGGAACGGAGGCTTCTGTCTTTGGTCAGTCCCTCATGAGTTGTTTTCCTTCTTGGGAAGGGTGGGTTGGGGGCAGGGTGGAGTATTTCTCACACTCTCTCCAGCATGGTGTCCCGCCCACAGAATACAGTCCTCCATGAACTACTCCAAGTGAGTCCTCTCCCATGGGGCCTTGTCAGTTCACCAACTGCCCCAGAATGGGTCAATTCTATAAACTCATAAAATGTCTCTCAGTGCCACACTGTTGGGCCCAGCCTTGTCCCACCCAGAGTCACAAGCACCCCCCAGCAAACATGCTGGGTCTCTGTCTCTCTCTCTGACTCTTTTCTCTCTCCATGGGCTGCAGGTGCAGGCTTGCTCCACCATAGGTCACAGATTCTTCCATTTTCCTCCACCTGCTCCTTCTTCCACTTGAAAAGCTAAGGAAACTTTCATGCAGTAGGCATGGCAGCTATTGCTAATCCATTTAGTAGGACCACAATATAGATGTATTAGTAAGGTAAAAGTTAACATCAGCTTGGCTTTTTGAATGTTGGAAAATACTTTTCCACATTTTTAAATAATTTTCATTTATGTAGGATATAATTACCCTCATGGGTGAAATGAGTATTGAAATGCTAAGAAATAGGGAAGATAACATGGCCTGTTTGTCATACTGATTCATAGGAAAGGAATCCAAGAGCATACAGTAACACAGAGAAAACACAGCATTTGTCCAAATGATGTGCTTTTTCACCAGGCCCTGGTTGTTAGCATAGATCTAAAAAAATATGCTGTGAATCAAGTACATTATTTCTGTGATGTAGCGCAGAAGGGATGTCATGTTTGCAGCCAGCCTATGGAAGCTTTTCAGATGATGCAGGTGGTGCCATCAGTCTGTGTATTCTGTGCAGTCTGTAACGTTTTTTCTGCCTTACCTGTAAGTTTCAGCAGAGACTTAACAGTAACTGAAACTGTTAGCAACAGAAATAGCTCAGAACCACAAAGTTACCTCAGAATTTCAATTTCAGTACAAATTAACTTGTTTTACATTAATTGATTCCTGGTATTTGAGATAGGAAAATATTGTAATGATATTTCTTCTATTAAAAAAGTATTGTATTTGCTAATTAAATGTAAAAATATTTCGTTTATTTTGCTCTAGTAAATTACTTCCATGTGACAGCTAAATATATTTTATTGAGAAATATAACACCACATATAATTTGTTAATTAATCATACTAATTTTTTTTTTTTTAGGCTGTAATCAGATATGGATATGTAAGAGTTATGATATCCTATACTAAAGCAAAATCATTCTAGCTGCGGTGTCATTTCAGGCTGATCATAATAACATCGTCTTGTTATAGTCTCTAAGTAATTTTGCATCTGGAAATTACATCTCAATGCAAAAAGGACAAACTTCACTGATTTCAAGGAAATTACTCCTGTACATCTTGGGTTAATTTCTATCACACTGTGCTCATTATCCTCATATGCTCACCTGTTACATCCCTGTAACACCCCTCTTCCTTCCTTGTTTTTCCTGAAAGCATTTTGGCCTGGTCTAAGGAATTATGCACCTATGACTTGTGTCTAAAATGCTTTATTGAATTGGTCTGAGAGATGTGAAAAAAACACTTGATTAAACTGTTGGATAGAAGTCAGAGTTATTATTGCCCTGTATTTTTCACTGGTATATAGTCTTGGTGGTGTTCCTATCTCTATTAGAGCCTCTGAATATCAGAGACTCTGAATGTTGCATACTGAAATTGAGTCATGCAAAGTGTTGTGCATTTGCATGGCAAGGTGTTCGTTTTTTTTTTTTTTTTTAAGTTCAACAGGAAGAAAATAGATTAATATTTTATAAAGTTCCTTCAATAATAAAGAGGTTTTAAGCCTAAAGAATTTAACTTCTCAAATAAGACCTTGATTAGATGGAAAATATTGACCAGTTAGATTTTAATTTTTAAATAATACTTCATATTAAGCTATCTGTCTCTGGATACTGGTGTTACATTTCATAACATGTCTTTTGAGAAGCAATAGAAGCTCTTGAGTGTGAATTAGATTAATTGATAGGATGTGTTCAGAAACTGCTGTCCTTAAACCACTAATTTTAACACATCCAAAATCTGCATTACATAGATTTAATTAATACAGAATAATTCCAGTCTTTTACAGTAAGCATTGAAAGCAATTTAAAACATGTCTGATAAAACTGTTGTCCATAATCTATGTAGATCCATTGCTACAGTACAGATGCCGATGCTCAAGATGCTGAAGAATGGGTTTAAGTGTATTTTTGCATTTATTGAAAATATTTAAAATTTTATGTCAGTTCTTGACTTTCGTGTGTCATATACAACTGTTAGCCAGAACCTTATTTTTTCTTGGGATAAGCCACAGTAGCTTAACGAACCTCTAGTTCATCTGGACACCCGCATTCAGCTAAAATGATGAGAACTAGAAACGTTTGTTTGTGGGTGAATCCCATAAGATATGATGATCTTTATTCACTTACTGGGTACTAAGTTGTTGTAATTGTCTACCTCAATGGGCAGCAGAAAACTCCATCTCAATACTCAAGTCTGTGAAAGAGCACAACAGAATTATTTTCATTTCTTATGGGTTCAGGCAGCGCACACACACACACATACACACACACACACACACACACACACACACACACACACATTTATACGTATATACATACATAGACACTTATTTTTAATCATATGTATGTATAAAAATGAAAAGATAATTAAAGACCAGTAAGCCAGCTTCTACTGAGGTCTTTTGACTTCCAGTTGCATCAGGTAGGCATCCTCTAACTACATATGGGACTTAATATTATTTCTACAAAGTAATGATGGGATTTATCAGTAGAAGTTTTAGAGGTACAAGGGAAGGTACAGTGTGACAAAACTCTTTTAAGCAGTAAGTCTATTCCTTTCCTAAGCTATACCAAGAAAACAACTCAGATTTCCAAACCTTCTCTTTAGATGTTTACACTTGCCCACATTTCATGAATTGGTTTTAAATGTATGAGGTAAAAAAAAAATGAATGGAGAAAAAAATTACACCTTGTATTCACATTCAACTTACATTGGTGTTCCAATCAATGTATTAGCAAACCTTAAGTAAACTAAACTTTGTGAAATAACATTTTTTATGAGATGCTACAAGAAGGCTATACATCCAGCAATACTTGTGCCTGTGATTGAACTTGGGTAAAATTCTGGCTCCAGTGCATTCAGCTGAGGTTTTGACTTTCTGTCCATGGGGCAGGTTACCCTGTCATATTTCTCATCACCTAGTTAAATTAAAAGATAGGAAATATTAGCCTCATGACATTCACAATGTCAGTGTCAGAAAAGTGTTTTGTTTTCCATCACTTTTAATTGCAGAAAAGACACTACCTTTTAGGTGTCACTGACCATTAATAAGGAAATCTATAACTGACTAATTGTATTCCTGTAAAAAAATCCTTTCATTGCATTTAAAAGAGGACAAGAGTCACAGACATTTTATGCCCACATCTCTGAAGAAGCTATATGCAAATTAATGGTCATTCTCTTGACGTTTCAGAAGCATCTTTCCAAAATCTACAAGAAACCTACCAGGAAATGGGAATCTCAGTAGTCCCTGGGGAGTTAACCATTGGCTGCTAAGGTAAAGGTCTTTTTGTCACCCAAATACATCCTTTGATTTAACTTGGAAACACAGTGATTTCTGTGTAGTCCATATCTAAGTAAATATGTAATCACAATAGCACAGAATAAACTTAAAATCTGATGCTAGAATCATAAATGATTTAGTGGTTTTGTCAAAATGAGCAGAAACGTTTTTTGTTGTAATGGTGATTGGTACTTTAAATTTTAAATATATGTTATTATGTAGCCTCGCTGTTAAAGCTGGATGAAAGTAAAAGTAAAAACAAATTATAAATCACTTGTCTTCTTCTTTTCTTGCTCAGAAAAGAAGATAAAGAATTTCCTTTGATTAATCTTTGACTTCATGGCCTATGTGTGGTCTTTACACGTATTCGATGGTTAAAACCAGACACCAGACAACTATTCTTCTGGAAAAGGTCCTTGTTCAGCATTGTTATATCGGGAAAATACTGATTTAATTTTCCCCTGCCTTACTATCAGAATATTCTACATTAAAACTATTACACTCAGTATAAGGACAAATTTTCTGTAGGTAATAACATCTCTGTGAGCTTGGAGACAGAGACAACCTCAGCTAGAAATAATCACTGTCAAAAATTGCCTTCAGTAAGGCTAAGTACAAAAATTTCTGAGGATTCCTGCTTGACAGCCTTGCATTTTGATAGTTGAGAGATGTATGAGGGGGTTAAAAAAGAAAAGACAACCATTTATTGCCCCTTAGAAGGAGCACTAGTTCATCCAGGTTATCAGAACCTTACAAAATATTGCCTAGAGAGAATCTGATTCTCACAAAAAAAACCCCAAAACAAACAAAAAAAAACCCCACACAAAAAAAACCCACTACCAACAACAACAACAACAACAAAAAAAAACAAACCCTAAACCACAACACAACAAAAAGGACAAATCAGAGCAAAATGTTATATTGAATAATTTGCAGGGCAAATGACTTTGAGGAATATAGTAAAATAAAATTTCAAAGGAAATACACATAGATATTGGTGTACTTTGTGGTGTACTGCTGTACTAATGAATACAGAAATTCCAATTTGCCATGGAATTCTGACACTCAGTACTGAATTTCCTAAGAATATAATTGGTATATATAATTATTACACATTTCTAAGGGTATAATCAGTATATAACTAAGCTACAAAATCACTTTCTAGTAAGTTGAAACAAGTCAGTTTATTTCAACCTTGGTGATGATTCATTACACTCAACTTAGAATAAATAGCTGCTTCCTACTCCCCAATTGTTTTCTTTCATGGCCAGTCAGATTTTAAATTCTTTAGAAATCTAACTTTTTTATTAGTTTGCTTTTGGCCACATTTACAGTGGGAATGATATGCAGCATGTTATCCAACTGAATTCCTGTTACAATCATAAAAGATACTTACATGGCTGTTCATAATTCCTTCTCCCCTTTCACCTCCTGAGCTCTCCTCTCCTCAATTTTTAATCCAGCCCAGCCCAGCCCAGCCCTGCCCTGCCCGTCCCAACAGATACAAGTCTCTCAGCCTTTTCTTATATGGAAGATATTCCAATTCTTCTAATCATTAAAAGGCTATGAGGAGTCTTCTGTAAGGGGTTTGAGTCCATCTGATTTTTGCGGTTTTCACTTTGCAATGTTCAGGTAAACTTTTCTTACCTGAAAATTCTAGTTGAGCTCTGGCTTTTCTGATTTTCTCCCTGCATAAATAAACTCACAACTTCCTTGTAGTCCTCATGACATGCTGACCCCTTCTTCTGAAGGTCATAAATATTCCCTTTTTTCCTGAGTTCCTCCCCTGTCTTCTTCATTGACCAGTGTCTGCAAATTTTTTCCACCTGATACTGATACAGAAGCCCCCTCATATCTACAGCTAACTGAGAAGGTGACAGCCTGCTGAGACAGATGATTTATTTTAAATGAGTTGTGCAAAATCTTGATCCTGCTTCCAACAGAGGTCAGCGAGCATTTTGCATTTGACTTTGTGGAAGCCAAATTGGTCCCTGGTTGAACTGAAAACAATCACTTATTCTATAGTGAGAATTTATATCCTGCAAATAAGAGTGCCTATTATTAAAAAGGATGAATATAAGACTCTCTGGTCAATTTTAGTATCATACAAATTGTTATATTTTTGTACTCATTTTTTTTCCTTTTATGTAAGAACAGCAATAGCAAGTACAGAAACATAGTAACAGTGTTTCTTACTTAAAGAGTACTGGATTTGGTACTTATTTGAGAACTAAAGCAGCATTAATTACTTCCATATGTTATTGCAGAAATCTCATTCATGTGTTTTTTATTTAGTGGATTATAAAACAGAAAACAGAAATATTCTCCAACTTTTTGTGAGTAGCAGAAATGCTTCAAAGATCATGGATGAGAAAAATTGGATTTTAGTTAGATGTGCAGTAATTTTTGAAGCCTGGAAATCACTTCTACAAAATTCTCTTGTTCTTTTTGTTCAGTCTGTCTTACTTGTTCTTTCCTTTCTCTTATCTTCACCTTTTTTATTTCCAAAAATCTTACGGGGTATTATGTTAGCACTTCTTGACCTCACGTCATGAAACTGTCTATGTTCAATTAAGTGTTTTTTAAATATAAACATACCAATCCCATGCAGAGATCTATGCAACATCCATGATAGTACATTGAGGTGAAAATGCAAATGGTAACAGAACTAAANATATATATATATACTCAATATATGCATAGTATCCACCTCTTAGTTTTATTCAGAAATCCTTAAAGCACAGGAACAGTCCTCCGCCCTAGGATATGATTGCAAGGAAAGCAACATTAAAATAATAATAAAAGAAATCTTTGCCAATGAATCTGTAACATTAGCAGTCCTCTTAGGTACTGAAAATAATGAAACTTTTGTTGGTGTTTTTTGATTGAGGTTTTATTTTGGTGTGGTTTTTTTTTTTGTTTTGGTTTGGTTTTGCTTTGGTTTGGTTCTTTTGGGGTTTTTTGTTTTATTTGATCATACCAAAATACCATATAACTCAGTCCTGTAAGGACATCTGTCTGAAGCTCTACTTTGAACTCAGAATCTGCAGTTTGCAATTATTTATATTCACTAACCCAGATTTCCCCCCTATGGTATTATTTGTATTCCTCTGCCAGATATGCATTAAAACACTGCTATTTTTGCATTTACCTTATTCGGAATCTAGCTTGCAATTTACCTGGATGTGAACCATGTATAATAGTGTAAGCCTTGTATCATGATACATGGACTTGATCTTTTTTTCCTATTTATTTAATAAAATGTTCCATGGTTTTCTCTTACTGATGAAGTGAGGAAGAAAACATGAGTATGGTAGTTCCTATATGAGCTGTGGTCATAATCAGTTTAGCAGTTTTCAAGCAAACGTGCTGTGAATGGAGATTTAGGTCTGTAGATCATTTAGAAAAAATGGTTGACACTGACCAACAAGGCTGTAAAATTTAGATGCACAATGTAAAATAGATACATGTAAAACCAGCAAATAATGAAAGCTGAAACTGAATAATTGGATCAAGGCACAAAATCCCTCCAGGTTTCTTCCTCTGGTCTACATTTTTAAGAGCTTTACTGAGGGTATTGAGGGAGGAAGACAAATCAGTAGGAAAAAATGAACATGCAGTCATAATTTTTATAATTTTTCTACTATCTGTAAGCTAAATATTTTCCCTGGTTGTTCATTTATCTCTTTCCCTGCAAAGTAAATAGTTAGCACTTTCTCCATCGTATATTAGTAGGCTTCTGACCCCCTACACTGATTGAAGAGGTCTCTCATCTTTGCTTATTCTTTGAGGTCTGATGTCCCAACTCAGTGTGGTTATAATCTGCAATACTGCCTGTATGGGCCACTTCAGAGCACTGTATTTTGAAGCTATCAGACAGAAATGAGAGAATTCATGGAAAACAATTTGTGAGAAAGGAATAAGTACATGGTTATTATCTCAAAGCATTTCCCATCTTTCACTATTCCTCTCAAATCCTGATGGGACTTTCCAGATGAATTATATGACCACTCAGGTATTACTCATCTAATCAATGGTTTATTTGTCATTGATGAAGAATGCTGTGTCTGCATTTTATATTTTAAGGAAATTATTTGATCAATGTCAGAAAACAACTGAACAATCTCCTGCTTCTTCACTCTTCGAGATTGCTAAAAATTTCTGTTCCCTCTGTTTCAGATTGCTGACACAGAGGCTGATACAGGTAAAAGATTCTTTATCAGGACATACATGATCCTTCCTAGGGGTGGTACCCACATTAACTATGTAAACAATATTTTGAATTGTATTTAGCCTGACTTTAGGCAGAAGGAACTTAAAAGAATAGATTAGAGACAGTAAACTGTAACACAAACTGATGGGAGAAAGAATCTTTTTACAGTTAAAATAGTTAATCACTGGAACAACCTCTCCAAGAACTTAACGGAATACCCATCACTGGAGATTTTCAAGGCGTGATTGAACAGAATGCTAAAAATATCTCATCTGGACTCCTTTTCTCACAAAAGGTTGGACCAGATAATCTTTTGAGGTTCCTTCCAACCTGAACTGTTCTGCAATTCTACCATTCTATGATTAAATTAAAAATAAGAAAGCCACAGAAAAGATGTAAGTCAGTAAAAAGAGTCTTGTGGTGTTTTAATCCTGGCTGTAGGCCAGATGCCCATCAAAGTTGCTCTGTCACTCCCCTTTTCATCTGGACAGGTGAGAGAATATATATTGAGAGGTTTATGGGTTGAGCACATACACACAAACAATGTAGGATAATGAGAAAGAAAAGCAAGTCTTAAAATGCCTCCACCCACCCCTCCCTTCTTCCCTGGCTCAATTTTATTCATGATATCTCTCCCTTCCTCTCCACCCCTCCTCACTCCAAGTGTTACAGGCAGAGATGGGAATGGGGGTTTCAGTCAATTTGTCACAAGTAGTTTTCTTTCTGGTTGAGAGATCCTCACACTCTTCCCTGTTCCAGTGTGGGGTCCCACCTACAGGAGGCAGTTGAAGTCCTCCATGAACTTCTCCAAAGTGAGTCCTTTCCCACAAGGCTTCAGCTCTTCACCAGTTGCAACTGTGTGCTTCTCTTCCATTGGGTACAGTCCTTCAGGCCCAGACTCTACAGCATGGTCCTCCATGGAGTCACAGGTACCTCCCAGAAAATGTGCTCCAGTGTGGTCCCCTCTCTATGGGCTGTGGGTCCTGCCAGGATCGTGCTCCAACAGGGGCTTCGCACTGTGACACAGCATCCTTCATATATCTCCATCTGCTTCAGTGTGGGGTTCTCCATAGGCTGCCAGCGAAGTGCCTCCTCTTTCTTCAGTGCCTGGAGTGCCTCCTCCTCCACCTTCTTCACTGACTGTAGTGCCTGCAAATTTTCTCACATCTTTGCATTTCTTTCTCTGGCAGCAAAAAGCAGCTGCTTGTGGGCTTTTTTCCTTCTTAAGTGTGTTATCACAGAGGTGCTACCACCATAGCTGATTGGCTCGGCCTTGGCTAGTGGCATGTCCATGCTTGGACCAGCTGGTATTGGCTCTGTTGGACCTGAGGAAAGCTTCATGCACCCCTCTACCACCACAACCTTGCCAAACAAATCCACATTAAATCTTCCTCCTCAAAAACCGTCTTATTGTTGAAAGTAAATTTTCAAGGCATCCAAAATTAAAGGGGTGGGGTGGCATGTGTTATCATGGTTATCTATTTTCATTGCCCTGCACATTTAATCCATCTAAAGTTCCCAGCAAAACAGACCAGAAGTTTGTATCCTGATCAGAACCAGAAAGTCTTTACAGGCTCCAGAGGTAGTCTTGCTAGCTTTCATGACAAGCTTTAGATATCTAGGCAGTCATCTAAATTCAATGCAAACCCTCTGGGTGTTCTTACTGGAATTTAGTGCTATTTTGTCCACTTAAAAGTAGTTGCTCATTATACAAATAGTTAATAAACTGTATATTCTTCTTCCCTACAATGATGCAATTATAAAATCAAAGAAAATGAAATTACATGTAATTTATTTCCTGGGGTACACTGCAGAGGTTTTAGAAATATTACTAGTGACAAATTACTGCAAGGCTTTTTGAACGTATGGGTAAAATACTAACACAAGATTAACTAAAAAGTGGATTTTTTAAAAAATATTTTTTAAAAAAATTACTCTCCAGTCACCACCCCCAAAACCCTCAGCAGCAGTTTTTCTTTTATAAACTTTAGTTGCAAAACACTGATCACATTGTGNAAAAGGCTGATGTACTTAATACATTCTTTGCCTTGGTAATGGGATGAATTGTTCTCTGAGTACAGAGCCCTCTGAGCTGGAAGACAGGGATAGACGGGTAGCAGGATGAAGTCCTCACAATCCAAGGAGGAGGAGCAGCAGAGACAAGATAGAATGAACTGACCACTATCCCCATTCCCCACTCCCATCTTATGGGGAGGAGGTAGAGAATGTGGAAGTTGAGTTAAGCCCGTGAAGAAGGGAGGGGTAGGAGCTGGTGTTTTAATATTTGGGTTTATTTGTCATTATCCAACTCTGTTTTGATTGGGTAATAAATTAGATGAATTTTTTTCCCAGGTGAGTCTCTTTTGCCTTTGACAGTAATTGCTGAAAGATCTCTCCGTGTCCTTACCTGACAAGAGAGCCTTTCATTATATCTTCTCTCTCCTGTCCACCTGAGAAGAGCAAGTGATAGAGCCATTTTTGTATNAAAAATATTTTTTAAAAAAATTACTCTCCAGTCACCACCCCCAAAACCCTCAGCAGCAGTTTTTCTTTTATAAACTTTAGTTGCAAAACACTGATCACATTGTGTCAGAGACTTAAAGAAATACCACTTTGAGAAGAAGGATTTAGTTGAAGAATCTACTTGCTTGAAGAATCAGCATGCTTGAACAGAGGGTTTTGGCTGGAACCCAGGGGAAAAAAAAAAAAGGAGCTTTTATGACATTCAGGAGAAGGTGTTAACATGACATGAGGACTACAAGGATGTTGTAATGTTATGCAGGGAAAAAATCAGAAGGGCCAAAGCCCACTAGAACTTAATCTGGTTACTGTCCTAAAAGGCAGTAAAACATGTTTCTGTATGTATAAAAGGAAGACTAAGAAGAATCTCCTTACTTTCATGGATGCAGGAAGAAATGTAATGACAAAGGATGAGGAAAAGGCTGATGTACTTAATACATTCTTTGCCTTGGTAATGGGATGAATTGTTCTCTGAGTACAGAGCCCTCTGAGCTGGAAGACAGGGATAGACGGGTAGCAGGATGAAGTCCTCACAATCCAAGGAGGAGGAGCAGCAGAGACAAGATAGAATGAACTGACCACTATCCCCATTCCCCACTCCCATCTTATGGGGAGGAGGTAGAGAATGTGGAAGTTGAGTTAAGCCCGTGAAGAAGGGAGGGGTAGGAGCTGGTGTTTTAATATTTGGGTTTATTTGTCATTATCCAACTCTGTTTTGATTGGGTAATAAATTAGATGAATTTTTTTCCAAGGTGAGTCTCTTTTGCCTTTGACAGTAATTGCTGAAAGATCTCTCCGTGTCCTTACCTGACAAGAGAGCCTTTCATTATATCTTCTCTCTCCTGTCCACCTGAGAAGAGCAAGTGATAGAGCCATTTTTGTATGCATCTGGTCTCCAGACAGGGTCAACCCACCCCCAAAGCTGCTCTATCACTGAAGTGTGTTCAGTTCATCACACACTGTCTCTGCTGCTCCTTCCTTCTCAGGAAGGACTCCTCACATCCTTCCTGTGCTCCAGCATGGTGTCACTCCCATAGGAGACAGTCCTCCATTAACTGCAGCAATTTGAATCCTTCCAATGGTCTGCAGTTCTTTCCAAACTGCTCTAATGTAGATCTCTCCCATGGGTTGTAGACCTTAAAGACCAATCTGCTCCAGCATGGATCCCCATAGGGTCACAAGGCCTGCCAGAAAACTTGCTCCAGCATGGGCTCCTCTCCTTATGGACTGCAGATCCTGCCAAGAGTCTGCTCCAGCATGGACTTCCCACTGGTTCACAGCCTCCTTGAAGTGCCTCTACCACCTCTGGCGTGTGGGGTCCTTTATGGGATGCAGGTGGAATCTCAGCTCCGTCAAACTCCATGGGCTGCAGAGAGACAGCCTACTTTACCATGGTCTTCTAAAGTGGAATCTCTTCTCCAGTGGCTGGAGAACCTCTTACCGCTCTTTCTTTATTGGCTTTGGTGTCTGAAAGGTTTCTCGCATATTCTCCCTCCTCTCTCTGGCAGAAAAAACCTGCCACTAGGTTGTTTAGTTTTCCTTCATAAATATGTTACCACAGAAGTTCTACCACTGTCACTGTTTGGACTGACCTTTGCAAGTGTTGGGTCCATGTTAGAGTTGTCTAGTACTGGGTCTGTTAGACTTAGGGGAAGCTTCTAGCAGCTGCTTGCAGAAATCACACCCGCACCCCCTTTTCTACCAATACCTTGCCAATCAAACCCAAAACACCCTGAAAGTGGTTGAGTCACCATCCCTGGAGGTATTTTAAAAGATATGTAGATGTTAGGGACTTAGGGACATGGTTTAGTGGTAGACTAGGCAGTATTAGATTAATGGTTGGGTTTAATAATCTCAAAGGTCTTTTCTGACCTAAACAATTCTATGATTCTTTATGGCAGCTTCATTATTCTTAAAATATTTTTAAGTGACAGCATTTTAAGTGGGAAATTTTAAGTAGGAAAGTATTTCTCCTTCTTGATCTATTTTAGATATGTGCAAACTCTTGATAATATAAACTGAATCCATATTTAAACATAGGAAGAAGTGTACATGTCCAGAATAAAGAACAGAAAATGGAAATTGGGGTAAATGACATATAACATAAATGACCTACAATTCTGTGATTCTGTGATAACATTTGGTTTACAATGCTTTACTTTAAGGAGACCTTATTCTGGTGTCACCACATCCCACTGGCTACAATACCCTTTTTAAAGAGAAACTAGAAAGTTGAATTTTAAATCAAATGTCCTTATGAACTCAGTAATTATTTAAGATACAACATGTAATCAACAACACTGAGATTTAAATATGAAATTTACAAATTGAGCAATGTGTTGAAAGAGCTTGGAATTGGCTGAATGAGATCTGATATGCTTAGGCAGATTGGAATGCTGTTCATAAACCTGCTGTTAAAGTCTGTTATTTTGGCCATAAACACAATAAAATTTACAAACAAGTACTTCTCTTGTTAACCTCCTGATAATTTTGCCAGGAAATTTCAGAACAGTAAGATAATGGAAAATAAGAGACATTATTTAAGAGTTTAAGTATCTTTTCAGTCTGCTCTGTGGACTCTGGACAGAGATATGAAAGTGGCGGCCAACCTACCAAAATATAACAAAATATAATCAATTAAATGAATTACAGTCCTTCTCCTAGGTCTTTCATTTCAGCAAGTGGCCTGCACATTAAAACAAGATGCATACACAGTAATTATGCCTGTATCCAGTGTAGAGCTGTATGTGTGTGTGTACATATACGTATCCCTTACTATATGATAAAGTGAACTTTTCGGTAAGCCATTTTTTTTTCATCTTTGCAACCAGATTTTACTTTGAGACAAGCAGTCAGGATTTAGCTCTCTTAGTGTCATTTCAGGAAAACATTTCTGTTGGGAGAATAGGAACCTGGGCAATTTGGATATACCCAGTGAGCCAGAGCATAGACAATAACACTTGCCATTCTTTGTTTTATTCCATCCAATTCATCAGTATTTCGGCATTTAAATGTGAGCACTACCACATTATCCTATCTGAGATGAAGCTATTCACCACTTCTATCTTTTTTTCATCATTTTTTCTGTCCTGTCTTGCTGTTAATAGTGTTAGTTGATTATTTGCATTAGTATTGTTAGAAAAAAAAAAAAAGAAAAAAATGCATTGATGGTCCTGATGTTGAGTCTGGAACACCATGTGTGGAGCCCAAATATTTAGGTAGTTCCTTTAAAGAAAAAGGACAAGAAAAGATTAAAATAAATCTCCACAAAAACTCCATTTGTTCATATGGGTCTAGTAATGGAATTGGGGTCTGAAACTTACATCACTTTGAATGTCCTTGCAGATGGTCTGTAGATAACTTCTCTTGGCCACATGCTCCTTTTTAATTTTAGTTACTTTTATAATTCATATCACCACCAGAACACCTGGAGGAGGGAGGGTCTCCAAAGGCATAATTCTATTTTGGAACTGGGGACACATGTACAAAGTACTAAAATAACTGTCAAGGACCACAGAGGAAGTTTGAGACAGAAAAACAAAGAATTTCCCACAATCTTGCCCAGTCCTTGAACCACTGGTACATTCTTCTGTTTCACTGTTCCTGTCAACCCAGTGACTCCTAAGTTGTCCAAGCTGCATTGAGACTTGAAAGTTTTATCTATATAGAGCTGGGTAATTTTTAAAAGAAGATATTTTTTAAGATTGTTTTCTTATAATAATTTTCTTTAAAATATTNNTTAAAATATTTAACTATTATTTTTCTTTTACTCATTACTAAAGCTTACTTCGTCTGTTGGCACTTTTCTTCTCCTTGGAAAACTTGGACACAGAATTTATTTATTGTAGTTTCACAGTTGTTTCTGCTTCATCTGTCACAAGTTCTCCTTACACAACTGCAGAAGTATGCAACAATAAAAAAACAATGGCAGGAAAACAAACAAACATTTTCAAGACTGCAAGAGTTTGGTCTGGCATGAGAGAAAAGCATGAAGTTTCAGGTCATGAGTGTAAAATCGGTTCCTTATTTTTTTCTAAGCTCCTTTCCCCTCCTCTCAGTAACACCATGAAACAAAATCTAGGAGTAACTTTAAGCCACTGCTTCAGTAAATTTAAGTAGACCGCTTTTCGTGGGACTGCTGTAACATACAGAGATATGACTTTTACTTTCTGAGGCCAAATTTCATCAGATTGTTAAGGAAGGACTCAGTAACTCAAATAACATAAATAATTTTTCAATTTTCAGTTTACTACAATGCACCTCAGGTGTCTGACCGAGACCAATATGTTAGGCTTTGTTTTTGAAGTGTCTACAAGCAATAGCAATTTATCACATCCCAGCTGAATAACCTGCGATTACTTAGCTAAATGTAAAGATATATGAGACAACCTTAGTAGTCCTCATATGGGTGCTTCGGGTAAAAAGCAAGGTCACTCCTGTCAGCTGTAGCAAATAGAGTTTGGGCATTGATTTGAGCTGCAGGTTGCCTGTTTGCAGCTAGTGCAGGGATCACCTGGCACGCAGGTGAAATGAGTGTTTTCACTTATCTCTCTTCCACTTGTTTTTAAAACAAAGCTAACCAAAGTATCTTTAAACTGCTTAACCCATCTGCTTGACTGGAAAGAAACATATATTAAAGGTTAGAATAGTTTGAAAAACTGCTTTAGAATTATCCATTTCATGTTTATAATTTACTGTCTTTTATTTCAGCACAGAAACTAACTGTACTTATGAAATGGGCTTAGGTGTATGTTGGCAAGTCAAAAAAGGATGATTGTGTAAATTTGTAAACAAATCTCAACTGAAAACTTGAATGCACACTTCTGCAGCATCTCCTGAGAAAGCTCTTCATCAGTGCATAGATCCTCTGAGAGACAGTTCTGCACGGGCTCTGCTGCCTCCCATGTTCTCCTACCCTCAAAGAAAGCTCCTAGTTATTTTCATGTTCTCTTTTCTCCTCAAGAAGATAATAAACTTCACATTGGAAGATACGCAAATGTGGAGGACTAGGCAAAATGATATGTGGATGAGTGAGAAAATGAAAACCAGTGTGAAAAAAACTTTTAGTATTTTATAGCAATTTTTTTTTAATTTAACCACTTTATTATACGTGGTTCCTTTTCAATCCAGAAGTCTGTTCTAAAAAGAAATTTAAGTTAAAAAATCAGCACAAATATATAAGCAGATAGACACACAGCACTGGCTCCAGTGGGTCTCATGCATAAATGATTTTCTAGAGGTGAGCTGCAGAAATTGACACTGAAATGGTTAAGGACACACTGGGGTTGTCTTGCAGCTGAAGCTGTCTTAATATGTTTGAATTATTAGTGGGTTAGCACAAGAAGCAGGAGAACCTACTTAAGCATTTCTTATCCTGTTCAAGTTGGTTATCAGGTTCAGCCAAAGTTAAATGTTGTGTTCAATGCACTTCAAGTTTTATAGGTGGTATGGGGATAGATACTTGAAGGGCTGTGCCACTTCTGCTTGTATTCAGAAGTTTCTAACCTTCTTTTCCTCATTATCTAAAGCTGGTCCCCATAGGTCTCAACTATATGGGACACATACATTTAGCAACATTCCTATGTTAATATTGTGCTCCTGAGATCATAACTAGGACACAGAGTTTCTGTAATTGCTTATGATTAGACTAAGACACTTATGATTACACTTTTATCTTTTCATCTTTTATTTCTGATGACACTGTAGAATCAATGAGCCTAATTTTACCCCACTTAGATTCTGGATATAGCTCTGGAAGATGATGGTATCTCGATTTAATTAATTAATAAAAATAATAGTACTAGTGTTATGTGTTTTTACTGTAAAGACTTAATTTATGGATTAAAAAGAATAACAAAACAGTATGTTCACATCCACCTTCTCTTGTTCTCTCATATATTGTGAAAAAGGAAAGGGTGTTCATCACTGTATTCATACCAGAGGCATTGATGGTTTCCAAGAGGATGCCCAGTGCTTGTAAGTGGGCTCCTAGGCCAGTACAGATACAAATGGGAATTGTGAAAGCCTGACTCCTTTCATGGGAGAGTCTTCTGCCAGTTTTGATTCTTGACCCACTGTGTCTAGGTATGATCTTCCTGCATCCAACATGCTTAGTTGTACATATGTACAGTCTTTCAAAAAGATGCTACTTCTCTGCTCTTATAAATGGTGCACTACTTTCTCTCTTCCATATGGCAGAAGGCTGTTTTGCTGTTCTTTGATTCCTTGTGACTGCTTTACTGCAGACAGTTTTCTGTCTCCCTGTTAGAAAGGATACAGCTATACAACTGCTGTGTATACAAGGTGTACAGATGTGTACTTAATTAGGAGAGGTTTTTCACACTGAGATTATCTGTAAAGCCTGGCAGACAACAAATCAGAAGAAGTCTAAGGCTATCAGGAATTTCTCTGGTACTAAGTGAATTTATTATGTTTCCTCTATAGTAAAGAAAATTAAATCTGTGATTAATATTATTTAAATGTATTTATAGCTTGCAAGGATTTTTCTTAGTTGAAGATTTTAGTTTCACTCTGAATAGTGCTGTTTTTGCTAAGATCTCCCAAAGATTGGTTGATCTACATTCTTCCTGATTTTTTCTGAAAAAAATCTGGAAAAATGCAGTGAAGTTACGCTATCTGTCATATTACAAAAGACTATCAGGAAATAATAATTACATGAAATAAAATATGAAAATATATGAAATAGGAAGAAAATTAACTACATTCTTTTAACATCTGTGTAATTACTTTTTCAAATTTACATGTGTGTTGGAAGAACATGCAATTCAGATATTCCCTTTTTTTTTGTAGTGTTCCTGACTTCCAAGACCCTGAATGAGGGGATAGCACTGATGTTATCAACCTTCAACAATAACATGATATATAATTTTACCACAATACATAAATAATGAGACAATGTTTTTTTGTCTCCACTCTCACTATAAACTTCAGAACTATTTAGACCATCAGTGATTTGACAAGCAATAATAGATTATCTCTCAAAAGTTCTGAAGTCCTATCTTCTGTCCCTCAAATTCAGCTCAGAGTGAAGGAGGCACTGATATGATGTCAATTAAGCACACAAACAAAAGAGTGAAACCTGTTTTTCAGGGCACAGCACTCTTTGCAGAGAGAGCAGACTGGCATGTGGCATCCACCGTACATACTGGATCAATTGCCCAAGTCTTTGCATGAACAACTGAAAAAAGACTGAGCTGCCCTCCAGAGTTCCTCTTTCTCTTTTTATCACACATCTATAAGAATTCATGTAGTCAGCAATATTGATGTAGATTTACTCTTGTTTTGCACAGTAAAGCTCTTAACATGTCACAGCTTCCTAATGGGGGACATTTTGCAGTTACGGAATTTGGTTGGAATTTCTTTCCTCCCTCCCTCTTTCCCTGTCTAACTTTATAATCGACATAATAGAAAAAAATGCTGAAAACTTGCTTACTCTTAAGGTTTAGTATAGTTGTTGCAAGAAAGTGTGTGTAACAAATGCAAATTAACTTTTTATATATTGCATATATTTTATAGCTTTTACATGATATTGGCATTTCCTATATAATGGATGGCCACGTGGTGAATATACACTATGATGGCACTATGCTGAGGTTTCACTGAGAGTTACATAGCTGGTAGCTAATACTTGAAGAAATAAATGAACTTTTAATCCTATCCATTCTTCTATGTACTGGCACTGAAAAGACGCAAATAGTCCTAAGTATTGAATCACTAAACTGGTGTAACATATATTTCTCTTCAGATGTCTATGATGATTTTAAAAATATAATCCAAAGTTTATTGTTCAAATAAACAACACCTACAAAACCATCCAAAGGAATGGTTTTGTAAGTGTTGAGTTAATGCATGATTTTTAGTGATTTTGCATTGGTCTGCATTTTAAAAAAAAATATTTGTATTTTCATTTCCATCCGTCTTCACTACCATTAAGCATTATCTCAACTGGTTTATTGCTGAGCAGAGCTCTCGGGGCAGACCTGTACACATCAAAAGCAGACAGAGATAATAGTTTCTCTTGCCACTTCATGTAGCAGCCTGCAGTGTAGAATTTAAGAAGATGCAGTGAAAATTCTGTAATAGGTTAAAAGACAAGTCTCTAACACAGTGCTAGTAGTCTACATGATTCTTATTATTAATTCTTATTGTTAATGTTGCAGGATTTGCTTCTTTTCCTAATAACCTAACTACCAAACAGTTATAATGGAATGAAAACCTTAACTCAGAATATAAATTTCCAACCTTCATTTCACCACACTCTGTATCTTCCCCTTAGTTTCATAAAATTCACTCCTAGTTTTGAAACTTTCTAATTTAAAACAAATTTTCAAACCTATATATTAGATGTCACTAAAATACTGAAGTTCATATTTTTAGACTCTTTTCATTAATAGTTTAATGACACTTTAAAGCACTGGAAAAATGCATTGCATTTGTACGGTTAATTTAGTTGATAGGTAGGTTGAGAAATAATAAAGGACACAAATCAGTAAGGGGTGTAAATGATACTGTGTTTGTCAGTAGTAGCTCAGCATTTTACAACTGGTAGAAGAGTAAGTGAACAACGATCCATCATGATGGCATTTTCTATCATTAACTGAAAGAGATGAGAATCTTTACAACTCCAAGTCTATTCAATTTAATATATTAAGTTTAATAAATTCCTTTATGACTATCATAAGCATTGATTTGATACAGTTTGGGAAAACAATTGGAGTTCATCAAGCATCAGAGTTAGCATAATTGTTGTACTCCACACAGACCTTCACGCCATAAATAGATTCACTAATGTCACAGTCTTTAGAGGAATTTTTTCCCATCCATCTCTTAATTTCTTCCCTACTGAAGCTGCCAGAGTAGTACTTCAGAGCTCCACAGGTATAGTGACAGTGAGTTTGCAAAAAAATAGGGGAGTTCAATACAACTTAGAGCACTGGGGTTCAACAAGGCCAAATGACGGGTCCTGCATGTTGGCCATAATAAACCCTAGCCAAAACTACAGAGGGGGCAGAGTGACTTGGGATAGCTGACTGGAGGAAAAGTATCTGGAGATGTTAGTTGAAAATCAGCTGAACATGAGCCAGAAATGTGCCCAGGTGACCAGGAAAGCCAAGAGCATTCTGGCCTGTATCAGAAATAGTGGCACCAGCAGGAGTAGAGAAGTAATTGTCCCATTGTATTCAGCTCTGGTGTGGCTGCATCTTAAGCACTGTGTTCAGTTTTGGGCCTCTCACTATAAGAAGGAGTTTATGATGCTGGATCATGTCTGGAGAAGGGCAACGAAGCAGGTGAAGGGCCTGGAGCAAAAGTCTTATAGGAGTACTAGTTCCCAGTGGGAATTGTGGCTTTTTAGGAGGCCAAGGAGAGANGGAGGCCAAGGAGAGACCTTATCACTCTCTGCAACCAATTGCAAGGAGGGTGTGTGTGTGTGGGGTCAGTATCTCGAGTAGCAAGCAATAGGAT
>VXBZ01009866.1:82964-94705 GCA_013399135.1 Heliornis fulica | reverse complement strand
ATTCTGTGAACTCTGTACATTCCCTTTAGCTGAAGAACTCAAAAATAAGTGTTATCAAAAGTTGCAATAAAGCTCAGAGGAGGCATGTGACCTCTGCCAAAGGGTGCAAGCCTGAAGAGTGCTGGCATTGCTTTAATGCTGCCAAAATTGGCACCTGAAAACCACACATCACTTTTTTTTTTTTTACATAGAAGAACTCCCTTTCTGAGGAAAACTGATGTGTCTGCATGCTGTCATTTCTGACAATGGAAACACCTCAAACCCCTGGAAGCATTGTTCAGCAGTCATCTTCTAATTCATTTTAAATGTCACTGTAAATTACTAGTAAGGGAGACAGGAAAACAAGAAAAAAGCCCTGAAGTTTAAGTATCCCAAAATACTTTCATGGAAAGATTCTTCTTGTTTCAAAAGTGTGATTCCTGAATTCCTTTAGAGAATAAAAACAATTAAGATGGGGAGGACTGGGAGGAATAATTTGATTATCTGCCAAAACATATCAAGAAGCCTTGTTGGCCTCAGCTTGGCACTGGTGGCAAGTGTTGCTAACAATGTTTCTCAGCACAAGATCATCTTGGAAAGCAATTAATTATCCACAGATTTCTTGAATCCTAGTAATCTGGTTGTTACTGGCACTTCTTGACATTCTCATATTCTAGGTAGATTCCACTAAGTTTTATCATTCCACATCATGATACCTTTCCAGGATATTAAATGTTGCTGGTACCACTCAGCCCACTCATCTTTTTCTCTTTCTCTCATTTCTCTTTCTCCCATTTCTCTCAGTTTTCTCTCTCCAGTCCAAGCTGGAACATAGGAAGTTCCATGTGAATATAAGGAAAAACTTTTTACCTGTGGAAAGGATGGAGCCCTGGGACAGGCTGCCCAGAGGGGTTGTGGAGTCTCCTTCTCTGGAGACATTCCAGACCCATCTGGACACTGACCTGTGTGATCTGCTCTAGGGAACCTGCTTTGTCAGGGGGTTGGACTCTATGATCTCTGGAGGTCCCTTCCAACCCCTACAATTCTGTAATTCTGCGATTCTTCCCTTGGGCAGCACCTCAGCATGGCCTCCATGTCCTCTCATCCTCCTTCCCAGTTTAGTCCTTTCTCTTCTGCAGACCACCCATCATTCCAAACATCATCTATTGTCCATGTGCACCCAGGAATGCCAGACCTGCCTTCTCTGAGCTCAGTGTTTAAAATCTGGAAATCCTCCTAAATGGATTTGCACTTGTTCCTTGCATTCACATCTCACCCATCTCTGTTCATAACAGGGACAGTATAGATAGTATATGAAGAAAGAGGGGGTTACAGTTTTAGGTACTGCTATGGGACTTCTTTTTTTTCCTTAGTCCTTGTCATAGTTTGAAGAAATTATGAAATCTATTTCTATATGAAACATGTGTAGCCAAACTTACATGTAGATATTTCTCTTAATATACAAATATACAAATACATCTATATCAGACAATCACAGAATCACAGAAAGGTTTGGGTGGAAGCAACATTATAAATCTTCTACTTCCAACCCACTGCCATGGGCAGGGACACCCTCCACTAGCCCAGGTTGCCCAAAGCCCCCTCCAACCTGGCCTTGACCACTGCCAGGGAGGGGGCAGCCACAGCATCTCTGAGGAACCTGTGCCAGGGCCTCACCACCCTCACAAGGAAGAACTTCTTCCTAATACCTCATGTAAACCTCACCTCCTTCAGTCTGAAAGCATTGTCCCTTGTCCTTGTAAAGAACCTTTCTCCAGCTTTTTCTTTGTCCACCTTCAGGTACTGGAAGGCTGCAATAAGGACTCCCCAGAGCCTTCTCCTCTCCAGGCTGAACAAGTCCAACTGTGTCAGCCTTCACAGGAGAGGCCCTCCAGACCTCTAATCATCCTCATGGTCTGGACTCACTCCAACTCTGTGTCATTCTTATGTTGTTGGCTCCAGACATGAACGCACCACACAGCTCGGAGTTGTCATCAGACTTTCTGAGGGTGCTCTTGATCCCATTGTCCATGTCTCCAGCAAAGATTATAAACAGTGCCAGGCCCAATACTGACCCCAGAAGAATGTCACTCAATGTCTCCACTTGGATATTTAACCACTTCTTAACCACAACATGTGACCATCCACAAATTCCTTATCCACAGAGTGGTCCATCTGTCAAATCCATGTCTCTCCAGTTTAGAGACAAGGATATCATGATGGACAGTGTCAAATGCTTTGCACAAGTCTAAGTAGAGGACATCTATCACTCTTCCCTTATCCACCAACACTGTAACCCAATCATAGAAGGCCACCAAATTTTTCAGCCATGATTTGACATTAGTGAAGTCATGTTGGCTGTCACCAATGGTCTTATTTTCCATGTCCCTGAGCACAGTTTCCATGATCCTGCTGGGGACAGAGGTGAGACTGACTGGCCTGTAATTACCTGGGTCTTTCTTTTGACTCTTTCTAAAAATGAGTGTTATGTTTCTCCTTTTCCAGTCAGTGGGAACTTCACTGGACTGCCATGACTTCTCAAATATGATCAGCTCAGCACCTTCATCTTCCAGTTCCCTCAAGACCCACAAGTGCATCTCATCAGGTTCCATGGACCAGGACAAATTCAAGTTCCTTAGATAGTTTAATCTGATTTTCATGTACACTGGGTGGTTCTTCATTCTCCCAGTCCCTGCCTTTGCCTTCTGTGACCTGGGTGTTGTGGCTAGAGCTCTTGCTGGTGAAGACAGAGGCAAGAAGCTTTTGAGTACCTCAGTGTTCTTCATATCCTGGCTAACCAGGTCTTCCATTTCATTCAGGGGTTGGGGGAGCACATTTTCTTTAGACTTTCTTTTATAACCTACATACTTATAGAAGCTTTTCTTGTTTCCCTTATTGTCCCTTGCCAGATTTATTTCCATCAGGTCTTTAACTTTCATAACCTGATCCTTGGTTACTCAGACAATTTATCTGTATTTATCCCAGAGTGTTTCCATCTTATTTAATTTTATTTTATTTTTTGGAGGATACTTGCAGGTCTCTTGAGATAAGGAAGTATCAGGTCCCTTGGGATAAGGAAGTATAACAACTTTCAGCCCCATGGGTCTCCTCCATCATGCTGTTCATATTATTCCTTCAAGCCTTGACCTGTGGAGAGTTTTACCTTGCCTATCTCTGCCTCTAAGGGAAATGCTCTTAAAATTACAGATATCCAGAGTTGTAATGCAGCAGATCAGGCAGGTGACTGGAATGGGATTGCCTGTGTATGCAGGCAAGGTACACTAATGACAAGTGTCTCCACTAAAGAGGGATGAATCTGCCCCAACACCTAGGACAGGATGTGAAGCATGTTTATTGCAGTTGGGATCTCACCAATATCTACCTGTTTCAGGAGGATTACCATCTATTTCCAGGTCCTTCTGATAAAGTGACTTCAGAGAAGGAACACTGTGCCTTCCCCATTGTAAACCTCTGCTCCCAACTCCCAGCAGGTCTAAGGCAGGTCATCAAGTCACTATTAACCAATAGCTGACAGCTAATTGATTTTACACTTGTGTGTGGGTGCTTGCAAGCCATAATTTAAAAGCTAATTTGCTTCACACTTTTAATATGATAGGCAGTCTTGTGTCCTATCCTACAAAACCTGAGCTCATCACAGTCCATCATTTTTACTGCTGTTGGCCCCAAAACTGGTCTTTTGCAAATTCATACTCTGTAACACCCTTATCTCTTAACCCAAATGCAAGAAAGAGCCCTCCAGCACCAGTTGTCTCATGGAGACATCAAGGGAGAGTTTTCAAAACTGAAGCCACTTTAGGGTAGTTTTAATGAGGCTGTGTTTGCTAAAGCATGACTGACAGAAATAATAAGTTAGCATTTATGAGGGAACCCTCAGAAATTGAGCTACAGCAGGCAAAAAGCCAGCAGAAATTGTTGTGCTGTTGAAATATCTCCTAAAATAGCTCTCCTAGCTCAGCCTAATGCAATTAAAGTTACTGATGTACATAATATGAAAACTGGGAGCTCTTCCTGTTAATAACCACTGTGTAACTGAGGTAATCCATTTCATTAATTTAATATACACTTTCATATCCCCTGATAATAGACATATAATTAAAGTGATGGGCTTTGCATTCCAAACTGAAAGTTTGCAAAGGGCAGTGTTACAGAAACAAGGCATTTTGCTTAATAATTGTTCAATGTCTTTTTGGCTTACACNTTGTTATTTTGTGTTTCTCAAAAACTTTGACCAGAAAAGAAAAGGTGATTGTGAGTAGAAATACAAAATATACCTAAAAAGAACAATGAAGCTGAAGAAATCATGCTTAAAACTTCAGGAGGCTAGGTGGTTGATTAGAAAATTATAAAATTGGATGTTTCCAAGCTATGTTTCNGCTCTCCTAGCTCAGCCTAATGCAATTAAAGTTACTGATGTACATAATATGAAAACTGGGAGCTCTTCCTGTTAATAACCACTGTGTAACTGAGGTAATCCATTTCATTAATTTAATATACACTTTCATATCCCCTGATAATAGACATATAATTAAAGTGATGGGCTTTGCATTCCAAACTGAAAGTTTGCAAAGGGCAGTGTTACAGAAACAAGGCATTTTGCTTAATAATTGTTCAATGTCTTTTTGGCTTACACCTTTTTCTGTTCTTTTTTTTTTTTTTCATAAAAAGAATCAGTAGTAGAATTCAGAGCAAATTGAGATTTTTAATGGTCAACATTGTCAGTAAGTATGCATGCTGCCCAGTGAAGAGGAATTTTTAAGTAAACAGCAAGTAGTTGTAAGCTGGCACAACTAAAAATACACATCACAGTTGGAAAAGGTCCATATTCAATTTAATATTTAATATAATGATTAAAATATACTAATACAATTTACTTTTGGTTTTTTTTTCAGCATTGATCTGGAGTTATGGCAACATGATTGTTATTTTGTGTTTCTCAAAAACTTTGACCAGAAAAGAAAAGGTGATTGTGAGTAGAAATACAAAATATACCTAAAAAGAACAATGAAGCTGAAGAAATCATGCTTAAAACTTCAGGAGGCTAGGTGGTTGATTAGAAAATTATAAAATTGGATGTTTCCAAGCTATGTTTCCAAGCTGGAACATAGCAAGTTCCATGTGAATATAAGGAAAAAATTCTTCCCTGTGAGGGTGTTGGAGCACTGGAAAAAGCTGCCCAGAGAGGTTGTGGAGTCTCCTTCTCTGAAGACATTCAAGACCAATCTGGACACATTCCTGTGTCATCTAATCTAGGTGATCCTGCTTGGGCAGGGATGTTGGACTAGATGATCTTTTGAGGTCCCTTCCAACTCCTGACATTCTGTGATTCTGTGAAAATCGAGGCCCAGCATTGTTAAGTTTTAGGAAAAGAGGAAAAATATGATGTTTGTTTATCCAAAAAATATGCTGTATTATGTGTGTGTATGTATATGTGTGTGTGTAATTACACTATTCATACAGAGACTTGTGAAATTGTATGGATAGGGCAATTAAAAACATGTAGTACTTGAGCATGTTCAGAAATAAATGTGAGAATAAGAAGATAAATATGAGAATAAAAGCAAGCTAACTATTCATGAAATCACTTCCCTCAGGAGTTCTTCCAGTTCTTGATCAACCTCCCAGTGATGAACATTTTCCTAATATCCAATCTGAACTTTCTGGTGCAGCTTTAAGCCATACATTTGTGTCCTATCACTGAACACCTGAGAGAAGAGAACCAGCACCTCCCTCTCATGTAGAGGTTGTAGAGAGCACTGAGGTCACTCCTCATTCTCTTCTTCCCTCATTAACCAAACCTAGTATGCTCAGACACTCTTCCTAAGTCATGTCCTATGGCCCTTTTATCATCCTTGTTGCCCTCCTTTAATATTCTGACACTTCTAATTCCTTCTTTTATTGTGTAGTCCAAAACTGCAAAGCAATACTTGAGGTGAGGCTGCACCAAAGCTGAGCGTAGTGGGACAACCACTTCTTTCAACCAGTTATCTATGTTGTCCATAATGCACCCCAGGATATTGTTGGCCTGTTTCATAGCATCATAGAATCATAGAATAGCTAGAGTTGGAAGGGACTCCCAGAGGTCATCTAGTCCAACCCCCCTGCAAGAAGCAGGGACACCCCCAACTAGATCAGCTTGCTCAGGGCCTCATCCAACCTGGCCTTGAACGTCTCCAGGGATCCAGGGGCATCCACCACCTCCCTGGGCGACCTGTTCCAGTGCTCCACAACTCTCTGGAGATTGATTTGGCTGCTTGGGTACATAGTTGATCCACCTTGAGCTTACTATCATCCAGAATCCCCAGATCTCTTTCAGCAGGGCCGCTCTCCAGCCTCTTGTCCCTGAATCTATAAGTACATCCAGGATTACACCCTCCCATGTACAGAATTTGGCATTTATTCTTCTTAAATTTTATATAGTCTGTGATTGCCCTGTGCTCTAATGCATCAAGATTTCCCTGTAAGGCCTCTCTACCCTTGAGGGAATCAACAGCTCCTTCTCAGGTAGCATCACCAGCAAAACTACTTCGTCTGCACACAACTCCTCTATCCAAGTCATTGATAAAAACACTGACAGGAATTGGCCCTAAAATTGAGCCCTGGGGAACAGCACTAGTGACTGGCCACCAGCCTGATGTCACCCCATTCACAACAACAGCTTTAGTCCAATCTTTGAGCCAATCATCCACCCATCAGACTGTGTAAATATCTACCTGTATGCTGGACATTTTGTACAGAAGGATACAAGACATTTAGATATTATCTAAGGGATAATATCTAAACCTTTGCTAAAATAATAATAGAAACCCCTCACATTTACTGCCTTGATATATTTTATTCAGTCTCCTTGTTCATCATGATTTTTCTAGTGTTTTAACTGCAGAAAAATCAAGATTCAGTTAGGGTTCTTAGGACAACCTGTTACCTTTGCCAATTAGTGCATAGCAGGATAAAAAATTTATGAGGTAGGAACTAGATCTGTATTCAGTCAGCTCATTAACTGATATCATTATCAAACTGATACAGGAATCATTAAAAATGTATTGGATGTAAATAGCTTTCAATCTATATTCACTTGGCTGGATTTACACCAGTAGTGCTAATATATTCTCTAAGTTGTCAGTGCCCTTAATGAACACTAGGAACTATATGCTCAATCCTTACTTTCACAAACATAAATTTGGCATAATAATTAAGGGCATGGAAAGAATAGAAAAACAGAAGCACAGCAAGGAAAAGACACCTAGATATGAACAGACATTTGTAATTAATCACCAAGAAGAAAGTCCTCCTGGATCATGAAGTATGTGTTACAACCTTACCTTATCCTCAGGAGAAGCCAGACTTGCAGTATGCTCACTCTATAGTATGAGGTGGGTTATGTGAGGATATGGATCAGGCTGAAAAAGGAGGAACAGACCTTCCTCAACCAGTAATTCCTTGCCCCAGCAAGAAGAAGAGCAAGCCAAGGCCTCATATATCTGCTGTCCCAGCTCCAGCTCCTTCCTAGGGCTGCTCATTCAAAATGCACCTGGACACGTTCCTGTGTGATTTGAGGTGATCCTGCTCAGGGGTGGGGTTGGACTGGATGATCTTTTGAGGTCCCTTCCAAGCCCTGACATTCTGTGATTCACATTTAGAAGAAGGCAAACTTCTGTTTGATCTAAACTACTTGAAGGACCAACCTTGTTCCATGTCACCTTCTCTACTCTCACACCAGTATAAAGAAACGTGTCCTCCTCTTTATTCCCACTCTGTACAAAGAAAAACAAAAAATCCCTGGAAGAAATCTGAAAATGCAAATCCAAACCTAGAAAACTTCTGGTGCAAAAGAGACACCAGGAAAAGCCCTGAGCAGTCAGAGTTGTACCCACTTACTCAGATACAAGCTGCATTGTATATTTTTTTTTTGTGTTTTAAAAAAAGAAAGATCATTGTGCTATTTTATGCCTGGCCTTCCTCCACTTCCACTGACAGGGAGAGGTTTAAACTTGCCTCTGTGTGGGGTCTTTTTGCAACTCCTGAGCAGTGTTATTATTGTGAACCAAAATGACTTTGTTTAGCTTGAGTGAAAATAATTCACTTCTGCCACGTTTTTCTAGAATAGTTGTTTTAAAGGCCACGTGCTGTCTGGTTGTCAGGTGTTGTTATTCCATGCAGTGGTACTTCATGAAACAGGGGCAGTTGGGGGTGTAAAAACCAACAGCATACATGGGAATGTATTCATTTTATAGGGAAGCATACAAAGAGCTGTACTTTGCATGTTCCAGGTAAGGAACTGATAAAACAACAGCTTGCAAACTCTGTATTTCCAATGACTGGAGATAAAGATGAGAAAAAGTTTCTGAAAACTTCATTTTAGTCATTTGGGTACAGTGGAAGCCTAACTTTCCATCTTTCTGCTCTTTAGATCTGAATGTTCCCTGTGGTTACATGAGATATATCAATATGCTGCACTATAGGATCTGATAGGATATCAGATTTATGAGTATTAAAGTAAATATTGCTGCTGCAACAGTAGGAGTTGACTGCAGGTTAAGAACTGGGTTTTAACTGTCAGTTCCTCTGTGCAGAGAAACTATATTCTAGGTCACAGCTATGGTCCCTTGAAGCTGCCAGTGATAAATAGCAGAGGAATCCTGCAGCTAGGAAAGGTGGAATAATCCTTCTCACTTAGCTTTTCCCTCTTCATCTTGAATAGCTAAAGGGTGACATATTCTGAAATGGTAAAATTTATCCTTTAAAAACTGCATATATGAGACCTCCATTTTCAAGTCTCAGTTCTCCTAGATAATTCATTTCAATAATTTCCTGCTATTGTGAATTCTATTGCTTAATTACCTGGTGATAATAACTAATGATTACAGAAAGATGAATGCATGGAAAAGAGTTAGAAAATACACACAAATAGAGCTGCCAGAAATGCTAAGAACTGTTTTGAATCTCTCAAGGAGAGAATTATAAATCATAAATATATAATTATAAATGATCCATTGCATTTATTGTCTCACAATGAAGAAGTAAATGCCAGTCTTATGTAACCATGAGGCCCCTTTTTTAAAAATCCAAAACAATTTGAGGTATCACATCTCACAGCTACTGTGTACATAGAGAAAGTGGCCATCTGAGCATCTGGGTCACCATGCAGGTGACACACCCTGTCTGTCCCTACTTCAGAAGCAAGCTGAACAAGAACAATTACTGCTAGAAGATGATGGTTAGCTTTCTTCTCACTAAAGCTTGTGAGGGACAAGGCAACCAACACAGGGCATTGCTACTGTACCAAAGAATCAACCAGAACATCTTTGTAGGCAGGTCTAGCTGACTCCTGAGAAACAGAGGTCTGAATCTCATTCATATCCTCTGTGAATTTTACTAAAATAATGGAAAATGAATTACAAAAAGCAGTCAGTTTCTGAAGAATCCCCACAAAGTCTCAGACATCTGGTTGCAAGTCCAGTCCTGCAATATTCTGTTTGCTGTCATACTTTGTTCTCCTTGGTTCAGAGAGGGTGTCTCACTACTGAGTTAAACAGTTTGGAAGTGATGCTGAACTTCCTTTTCCTATTTTATCTTCCAAACCCCAGAAGTACTGTTGGCATCCTGATTGCCACCACCTCCCTTTCAACTCAATTATGAGGACAGGCTGAGGGAGCTGGGGCTCTTCAGCTTGAAGAGGAGACTGAGGGGTCACCTCATTAATGTCTATCAATATGTAAAGGGGGAGTGTCAGGAGGATGGATCCAGGCTCTTCTCAGTGATGGCCAGTGATAGAACAAGGGGCAATGGTTCCAAACTGGAACATAGAAAGTTCCATCTGAATATAAGGAGGAACTTTTCCACTGTGAGGGTGACAGAGCCCTGGAACAGGCTGCCCAGAGAGGTTGTGGAGTCTCCTTCTCTGGAGACATTCCAGACCCATCTGGATGCATTCCTGTGTGATCTACTCCAGATGACCCTGCTCAGGCAGGGGATTGGACTGGATGATCTTCTGAGATCTCTTCCAGCCCCTAAAATTCTGTGATTCTGTGATTTCCACCTGGAAAATGCTACCTGCCATGTAGGTCAGGTTGTCCCCAGGGAAGGTACAGTATCGCTCTCTTTCAGGATGGCTTCACCCATCCCAGGGTGTGCAACAGGGACAAGAGCAGCTTTCCCTCCATGGCACAACCACAGTCTTTATAGGAACATAATAAATATATATATAACCAATAGACACAATAGAGACTGCCACACAGACAGGCTTGTGGCCACACTCTGGTGAGACACCTGGGATGGGAATGTGGCTTCAACACATTTCTTAACATTGCCTCTACCAGAGAACTGTTAAAGATAAACAAAATATAGCCAAGGGTTGAAACAAGTGAGAAGGTACAAGGCCAGAGTCTTGGCAAGAGAAAAGTGTAGTGAGAAAGCATTGTGTGGGTGCCTGGGGTTGGTAGAGAAGGGCAGAGGAATTGGAGCATGTCATATGTCCTGGTGTCAGGGATGGTAATGTGAAGTGAGATGTACAGCAAATTGACAAGACAAGTGAGGAACTGGGGAAACTGGGTGTCTGAAAGAGGTCTGGTGTATGGCTCAGGTGTCTATTTTGACTAAGCAGGATAAGCAGGACAAAGTGGACCTCTCAAAAGGTAGAGCTGAGGAGTGCAGTGGCCTCCTGAGTGTCAGGACAGTGCAAGTTGTCTAAGCTTATCTTGATTTGTTCTCTATTGTGTCTAAGGAAATCCCTTCCTCTCATCATGCCTGACTTTCTGCTCAGAACTCAGATGTGGCAATTTCAACTCTGGAAAGGGATCTTAAATTCACTGTTTGGTGTTTCACTGAAATCAGCAGCTCTGCACACAGTGGCTGCCAGAAAAATCCAACACAATGTTGAGCATCATCAGGCCAGGAACAAGGCAGAAGGCATCATTATGGTGCTCTAAAAAAAATAAATCTGGTGTCCAGCTCTGGCTGCTGCATCTGCAAGGGAATTCTGTGGAGTTCAAAAGTGTATGGGGATGGGCAGCTGGAACTGTCAAGGGAATGGAGCAGCTGCCTTGTGAGGAGAAACTGAAACACCCAGGAACTCAGTCTGGAGAGCAGAAAGAAGGATGTGTGAGGAAGATGAGAGAAGTTTACAGAGTGGCAAAGGCAGTGGAGAAGCTGAATGGCTACTGAATCCTCACTCCATGAGCTGGGGGACAGACCCAAAAAAACTACAAAGGGGTCATTTTAAAACAGATAAAAGAAAGTGCATCTACACAGCAGGTAGAGAAGCTTTTGAATTCGTTGCTTCAGGAAGTTTTGAGGAAAATAGCAATGGCAGGGTCAAGGGTTAGACAGACTTATGGATCACAGGTTCAGAGATGGATGATAAAAGAGCTAAGAAGGGTTGCACGCTCTAATACAGCTATTTGAGATGCTGGGGCAATATAAGAAGAATAGAGTGACAAATGTGTGGCCAGGCCCATGTGCTCTCCTTTAATATTATGTCCTGCCACCACTGACTGAATGTTATGCAAGATGAGCATTGGGGTTACCTTGCTGCAGCAAATGTACACATTAAATACATATGTGCACACAAGCTGTTTACAGGTATTTGTGTTATTTACCTTGAGGGCCACACAGATGATAAAGGGGGTGGAGCGCCTTTCCTACGAGGACAGGCTGAGAGAGTTGGGAGTCCCTTCCAACTCTAATCATTCTATGATTAGAGTTGGAAGGGACTCCCAGAGGTCATCTAGTCCAACTGCCCTGCA
>VXBZ01009866.1:72851-82897 GCA_013399135.1 Heliornis fulica | reverse complement strand
GATGCAGCCCAGGGTGCGGTTGGCTGCTGGGCCCCAGAGCACATTGTCGGCCATGTTGAGCCTCTCACCCACCAGCACTCCCCAGTCCTTCCAGAAGTCAATACTGGGGTTGTTCCTTTTTAAGCTCTTCATTAATGACCTGAATGGTGAGACATATTTCACCCTCAGAAAGTTCACAGATGATACAACAGTGGGAGGAGTGGCTAATATACCAGAGGGACCTTGAGAAACTGAGGAATTGAGCTGAGAGAAATCTGATAAAGTGGAAGTACAAATTCTGTTCCTGGGGAGGAAAAACTTCAGCACCCACAGACACNTAGACAAGCTGACTAACTATGGGTTCCACAGTGGATTGAAAACCAGCTGAGCAGACAGGTTCAGAGGGCTGTGATGGGTGGCACAAAGTCTAGCTGGATAGCAAGCCAAGAGTCATAGAATCATATGGGGGCCAACCAGCCCTGCAGTACCTTGCTGGGGCAAGCAGCTGACCTTGAGACATCAATGTGCCCTCACAGCAGAGGAGGATAGAAGCATCCTGGGCTGCATGAGGCAGAGCAGGTCAAGGGAGTTAATCTGTCCTCTCTACTGGTGAGGCAGCTCTGGAGAGCTGTGTTCAGTTTTGGGCTCACTTACAAGAGACAGATGGACATACTGGAGTGAGCCCAGTGAAGGGCAATGAAGATGATCAAGGGACTGGAACTTTGTTCATATGAAGGTAGGATTTGGAGAGCTTTGGCTGTTCACCCTGGAGAAGAGAAGGTTCAGGGGGATCTTACATATCTGATGGGAGCAAATGATGATGAGGGACCAGTAAGTAGAGCTCAAGTAGAGTCTACTGGTAGAACAGTAGGCAATGGGCACAAATAAGAACACATCACATTCCATCTGAACATAAGAAAATATTTTTTACTGTGAGGGTGACTGAACCCTGTAACACATTTTCCAGAGAGACAGTGACTATCTCCATCTGTGGAGATTCTCAACTCTCAACTGGATACAGTCCTGGGCAGCCTGCTCCCTTCTTAAGCAGGGTGGTTGGAGTAGGTGATCTCAAGAGATCCTTGCCAACTTCAGCCAGTCTGTGATTTTATTAATATATAGTAAGCACCTATTTGTTCTATAATCTATTCTGTTCTAATGTCTTTTATATTTTATTGATTTCCTCTTCATCTGAAGCAGAGATTTCAAGACTTCATTGAGAAGTGGTCATGAGAAAAATAAACAAGGAGAGTGTTACTGAATCCTTCCTGTCAATAAATAAGAAATGGCATCCTTAGACAAATACCTGAGAGGTGGATGGCCTGAATACTAGGTAGTCCATGGGAAGGAAGTCCAGAGTTAGAAGATGTTCAGATGCTTTTTTTCCTCCTGTTTCCCTTCCAGGTGGTGCTTATAGTAAGGCTCTGTTCACACACAGGGAGAAGGATGGATGACAAACCAATGAGGTTCAAAGAGCTCTCACTTCAGAATTGTAGCAGTACTCTAATTCAATATGAAAAAGAATTACAGTGTCCCAGCAGATAGATTGTCCCAGTCACAACTGATCACCAGGGAATCAATTGCATAGTCAAAGACCCTATTCATTTTGTCTGGCACTTAACCACAGCCATCCACTAGACTCACCCAATGAAACCCACCAGGAAAAACACAGACACAATTGTATATTACTAATATACAAGCCAATATATCTCGGGTCTTTCAGACTATTCCAGGAGCAAGGTCCTTATATGCATTTTCCTTAAAAATGAAAGGATCCAAATTTGGAATTTTATTCATGCAGACATTTTATTTTGATTTTCTCATAGTTCTGACTCATGAAGAGTCAAAACTTACTTGGAATTAGCTAAAGTTAATCCTGTCCTCAGCTGTCTGCCCTATACCTCTCCTGGAGGTCTTTGCTCACATACCAAAAAGACAGCTCCTGAGTCAGCAGTTCTGAATTGCTATTGTTTTCAGACTGGATTATTAAACACAATTTTAAAAAGGCATTGCAGTTTCTTATTTATTTTGTGGAAGTTATGATTCGGTGGCTGCTATGCAGGCATCTAAGCTGGAGGGGGGAATCTGGTGGGCAGCTGCAAGAGAGATACACCAGGGTCTTCCCAAGGTACACCATCCCTGCTTGTAAATGAGAGGCTGAAGGCAGTGCTGGATGAAAGCTAGCAGAAGGACAAAATGAACAGCATGTCAGGAAAAAAAAATAAAATAAATGTCAAGCTGTGCTCTGAATAAATAGGCATCTCTCTAGTTTGGCTGCAGAGCAAGAGACATGTTTTGGAGAAGGCAGCTCCCTATTGGAAATAGGTGCTGTGTCAAATCACTTTCAATTCTGAGTAGAAAGGATGAGCAAAGAGAGAAAACAAATGATCCATAAAGCTTTATCGTATTACTGTTAATTGGAGGAGATGAGCTTGGAGGAATTTGCTGATTCTCTTTCTACCTAGGCAGAGCTTATTGTTATTTGCAGCCACTGAATAATGGATTATGTTTTCTGATGTTGTCTCAAGAAGTGTTTTGATTTGATGCACGCTTGCATGATTTAAACCCTGTACTCTGTCAGGCTATGATAAAAGCTGCCATCACCTCACCAGGAATTTCCTGCAATGTATAAACACTTGACTTCACGCTAACCTTCCCTCCTGCCTCTCCCACATCCTTGCATGCATATCAATGACTGCTGAAAAGGGCACCGCTGTGTACCAAGTCCTAGTCAACAGCCCGAATTGATCAAGGCCTAAGGATTACTGCAGCACTGACTGCTAATCAATAGATATTGAGTGCAATCCCCTGCTCTAAATTCAACGGGGTTAATAAGTGTCTACAGAAAACAATGGTCTGAAACACAATCTCCCCTTCGATGAGGGAGGGGAGGTAGAAATGTTTGCTTCAGCAGCTGCAGATAAAACCTGTGGGAGGCAAAGCTTGAGCTTTTACCCAAATTTGGCCTGAAGCATTCTTGATTTGCTAAGTGTGCTGTGCATTAGAGACAGCTTTGCTGCTGACAAGAGAAATACCACATATGATGACATGTTTCTGAGCTCCTGAAAGTCTTTGTTTGATCTCTTTTACTCAGAGATGGCATGTGAAACTCCTCGTGGTCCCATCTATTAGACCTCTGCTTTTGCCTTTTATGCTTTGTATGCAAGACTAAGCACATGCAGGATGGAGGAAAGGAATTCAATTTAATAGCTGGCCAAATGCCCTTTCTCTTTTAAATAGATGCTATCTTGAGATGAAAGGTGAGACTTAAACAGAGAAGCACAACTGCTTGTAAAAGGTCTGAATTTCTAATAACTCTGTTTGATGGCAAAATATGAAGCCAATCCCCCTCCCCCAGTTTTACATGATTTGCAGAGTGAACTTTTAGTACAATTTAAGAACCTGAGTCAAAAACCTAGTGCCAAGCAATCTGACTAAGCTGAGGTAGTCAGCCAAGTCCAGTATCTGCTAGCTGATGATGAATGGTGATGTCTCAGTGCTTGCTCAACATCTGTCCACCTACTCCACTTCTAATTGCCGACCCTGGGACACACTGGATTTCACCAAAGTGGTATAATGTGACCTAGGCAGGAGCATGAAGGATTAGGTAGGTACAGGGTAGGTACACAAACACACCTTCAACAGGTTTACTACAGGTAGGGAAGGCACAGGTGGGGTTTACTACATGAGGATATGCTCTTCTTGCTGCTGTGGTTTCACTGAATTACTCAGTGGGAGGAGACAGAGGAAATGCTGCTTCTTATCAGCCAGAAGAGCTGCTAACTGAGGAATATGAAGATAGGTGTACCATGACACATCTTCCACAGACACCACTCTCCCACAAATATCTGCTGATGTAGGTAACTATCACACAACATTTTAAAGCTGAGAAACAGCATCTATTTATTTTTCTTTACAGCCAACTGTCATTTTGCTTTTCTATTATTTTGCCTCTTTTTTATATAATTTGATGGGGATTCAGTTAATACTACATTTGAATGACAACTTCTGTATTACTTAAGTACAAATCCAGTCCCCTGTGTTGCTCTAAAAGCAGAGACCACACTTGGTATTTCTCTTATTTCTGCTGTGCTGTCCTTTTCCCATCAGTACAGTAGCATTAACAGCCTCAAAGCACAGGCAAGGGAAACATGTAGCATGAAATGGGGTTTGCTAAAACAAGATCCTCCATTGTCTGATATGAATCATAGGAAACAGGGAAAGGGACTTCAAGAGGCCACTCAGTACCCTCACCTTTGCCTCATGCCTTTCACCTCAGCTTTTTACCCCTTCCTTTTTTTACCTGTTGCCTCTTTATTTTCCCCATCTGATCCTCTGCTGTGTCTCAGTTAAACTTCAGGCTGTGAAAACAGGCACACAAGGAATCCTGACTCTCAGCCTAACAGCAGCAGCCAGCCAGGGCTCTGCTTTGTAAATTACTGGGGAAACAGGCTTAATTCCCAACACATAATCCTCACTATGGACTTACAACAAGGAGTTACACTAAAACAATGATGACAGATTTATAATACCAGTTTTAAGACTTATTTTTGCCAGTATAACTCTGTATGAGTCTGTATGAACACAGTTTGCTGCTATGGGGAATTGGGGCCTTTGTTTCCCAAGATAAATGACTTCCAAGTAGGAACTCAGCAATGGACTCAGGCTCCATTGTGAGGGTTAATTTTGTTTCACTCAGAAATAATTATTGCTGGCTTATCTAAAGTAGCAGAAGCTTGGAACAGGAGAGTACTTCACTCCTCCTGGCACAAAGACAGTTGTGATAATGTAAGTTATATAAAAGGTGCCAAGCTAAAGTGGGGGGAAATAAACTCATCAACATAACAGTGACCTTAGCCACCTTCCCACTGTCCAGATAATTCTTTCTAATTTATTACATTTATATTGACTTTTTTACTCTGACCAGTGCCCTGCAGGAAATCTTGCACAGCAGCTTCCTACCAAAGAAGAAACTGGTGACCTAAAAGCGTGGCATATTTTTAATGACAATAATTAAAATTGCATGAAATCTGTTAGTCCATGAACAGCAAAAATGACCTGAAGCAAAGAATCCTACTTCAAGAAACCTGGCCCAAAATTCATACCCACTTCCCAGTCATCATTAATACAGAATCCTCCCATTTGCTCCAGAAACTCCCTGCTTAAGATTACACAAACCCACCAGACACCTAAAGAACAGCATTTATGGAGAGAGTAGATTGTGAGATGTTGAGATACACTCCTGTGTGTAACTATGCCACCCTCCAGCTCCCACACTGTTGTGGGTACCTTCCAATCCCACCTAGACCACAGGACCTCCTGGCACTGGCTGCTTAACAGCTGGAGCAAGGACTGGAGCATTACAGGATTAAAGGGATGACGTTATAAAGCAGGATTAAAGATTTAGGAGGAACACAGTGTTCCTGGGAGATAAATGGCCCAGAGCTGTTTATCTGGGTATCAGGAAGAGAGGGAAGAGGATGGGAGTGGAAATGAGAGAGAGCCCATCAGCCACTACTTTAGACCTAAGTGTCTTGCTCAGGAAGGCAAATGGTTGTCAACATGTGGAGGAATGAAAAGCAAATCCCAGTGAGACAGTATTGAACAGTTTGGCAGACCAACCAGGATCTGAAGGATGCTATTATTGTCTTTCCTACCTCAACTAGCCACTCCCAGTCTCCTTTGTAAAACACCCTCAATCAATAAAACAAAATCAATCAATAAAAACAAACAAAACCAACCCAAACCATCGACATCTCTGGAAGTTTGGTCTTATCTTTCCACTCTGGGCAGACTGGAAAGATATTGTGAGAGCCCTCAGATTCTCACTCCATACTGAAACACCAGTTTAGGATGATGACCTCCAAGATTTGCTTCTTATTCTTTAACCCCTTTATTGCTCTTAGGATACCCCTGCACTATTAGAGGGTTTTGGAGTTTTACCAGGTGGTGGCAGTGATGAACTGATGTTACCTAGCTCTGCAAATCCTGCTGATACAACAATAATAATAAAGAATGTAGGCAAACAGGTTAGTCCTTCAGGGCTCAATTTTTAAAGCTGTGCATAGGGATTTAGCGTGGTATTAATTGGAACTGCTTGGTCAAATCCCTCAGCAATGCTTTCACAGTTTATGCTGGACTAGTGAGGGTTCAACTTCAGTCCTGAAGTTTGCATAGTTTTTTAGATAAGATATAGTGAGAGAAGATTGGATTATATTGTGAATATTTTATGGGTGTATAATAGCCACAGTGAAGGCTGCCCTTGTGCATTTCTCAGTCACTGCCCTCAAGTTGTGAAAACATTTTCAAAAGAAAAGAATATTATACCAATCATGTAAGTGAACAGTTTGGCTTATGTTCTGTGTACATAATTGTAATTATATATAGACTATTTTTGGCATTATTTTGATTCCAGAAATTAATTCCTCAGATGAGTTGGAAAATAACAGATCTATTCAAATAATGGATACCTGCAATTTTTTTTCAGTACATTTTCTTGCAGCTAAAACTGCAAGAACAGAAGTGTTGGTGTAGAAGATGGGGTTCTTCAGGACCTCTGTGTGNTTGCAGCTAAAACTGCAAGAACAGGAGTTGGTGTAGATGATGGACCTCTATGCAATATATTACACTCTCCTGAATTTAAAATATCCACTTTTATTTCTAATTATCAGTAATATTATTTAATTAACCACTGCAATTTTGACTTTACATAATGTTGATCATGTTTCACACATTAATATTGCTATCCCACCTTGGTAAATGTCTCACAGCATTGTGTGTGTCAAATGAGAAACAACCCACTTGCACCAAACCATGATTATTTCCTTGCTGAGACAGTTCAGTGGGATGCAATCAGCTCACAACCCCTAGCAGGGGCAGCTTTGTAGGGCTGCTATCTGTTCCCATCACAGCTGCCAGTGACCTAGGGCAGGGTCCCTTATCCCTCTGAAAGTCTGCCAGTGTGGGGAACTGCAGATTTATAGGTCCTTTGTATGACTTAATATGAAAGATGTGAATCATATTCTTAGTCTCCATCTAGGAGAGACAAGTAGCAAGGTGTTCCTCTTGCTGCTGCCTCCAACACAACATACTCATCCATGCCAGCTCAATGCCTTTGTCAGGCTTTGGCCAGAAAACCTGCCTGTAAATCTCTTGGAGCTCTATTACTGTAAGCAATGACCATTCTATATTGGCATGTGGGTGACAATCAAAGAGACATCTCTTTCAGAGTGTAGAACAAAGTTGTGTGGGTACTTCTAGAAAACCACAAAGTCCTTAGTCATGATGTGACAGGTAGAGCTTGAAACATCAAGAAATTTCACTCTGAAGAAAAAAAAAAGTCAATTTTTGTTAATCTTCTTTTCATTCTAGTAGGAACTAAAATTAAAAATAAAATAAAAATTACAAGCCCCCAGATAAACACCAGCAAGCTTTAGAAGACACAGACCTCAACCACTTTGTGCTGCAGTTTTCTCTATATACTTCCCAGGCACAGCAACATCTTTCTCTGTCTTCTTATTTATTTTTTTTTCCAGCAGAGCAAAACACTGTCAGAAACTAAGTGCAATGTGACTTAAAAGATGAAACACTTGTCTTCCTCTCCACCTACTCATTTTGGTAGTAGTTAACTAACTTGTACTATAACCACTGCAATCACAGCATAGTTACACAGTTCTGCTGATACAGAATATCGCTGGACTTGGAGCCAAGAATTGATTTTTACCTCCTTGGAGACTTCAATTATTGGATATAAACTCTGCTGACACCAAGACCAGCACTTTTTCTGTGGGTAGAATACAACACATGCAAAGGCTCTTTCGGGCCCTGAGTGAGCATGGAGGAGAGGCAGGGTGCCCAACCACCAAAACTCACAAGGACTCTGGGCTGCTTCACCAGCTCACCTTAAAATATATACTTAAGAGCTGTGCAAGGAGGGCACTGCATGATGTTTACACCCACCTGCTCTTTAACCATGTCCAACCCAGAGCCACGGTTTCAAAATCCATTTTGCTGAACGCTTCTTATAGCCAGGAGAACTCTGTCATCCACACAGTGTGAGACTGTGGGTCTACAGGTTTAAAAGGCAGGTTTTTCAGGGGAAGGTAGTTTCTGGAAAAAGCAGGCAAGCCTTTGGGCACAGACACCTCCTAGCCTGAAGCCCTGAGGATTATTTTTCTAAATCCTACCTGCTGTCCCCCACCCGAGCTGCACCCACACGAGGTGATTTCAAGGCAGGACCCCACCCCTGCCTCTCTGGGAGACACAAGAACTGGTCTCCCAAAAGCCACCAGGAGGAGTTCTGTGGCTTTTAACGCTTCAGGGGAAAATTTGATCCCCTGACCCTTCCCAGAGATTTAGCAAAAATACACAAAAGGCTGACTGGATCCACCTGTCTGTGTAGCACTTTACCTATTTTTCCAGGGTGGTATTGACTGAAACTGATTTACTTGAACAACCTTTCACACAAACACGGCTGTGAACAATTTCACAAAGAGTAAATCATCTCATCCCTCTGCCTTGATCAGGTTGACACGTGTCACTCACATGAAAACCCAAGGCAGACAGAGCAGGGTGTGTTTGTATATTTGCCCACTTAACGCCTTTTAAGCTGTCATTTGCTGGTTATCTGGCTCAAATATCTGGGCCAATGGTAAAGAAAACACTAAACCAAGTCAAAAGTGCAAAATTATTAATCAAGTTGAGCAAACAAATAAACCTCAGTCTGGGGGTTGCCCACAGACACATTTCTGGGACTTGTGCAAATGAAGCCGAGGAGATATAAAAGCTCTGCTCCTTATCAGCCCAGTTTATCTCAGCTCCTTGTTTACACTTCATTAGCTCTCAGCAAAGGATGAAATCGGATTGCAAAGGATGCACCAGGCCCATCATGTGCTTTGCTTTTAATTACTAGTACCAATCATTAATCAAAAACACCAAAAAAGGATAGCTATGCTTAGAGGGGAGCTGGCAGGTTTGGGACTACCTAGTCGAGTATTCTGATGTCAACTGGGCTTCTTAACATGCCAAAGCCACCTCCCCGAATCTGTTGTAAGCTGTTGTGACAATCTGAGCGTATGGTGACAGCTGGGAGGTCGGCGTGCTGCGTGTCCCCCCCGGCTTGTGAGGCTTCCCTCGCCTCTCCTGGGGAGCGGGGACACATGGCGGACGGGGCCTGGGAACGCCGCGGCCTGTGCGCTCTCACACCCTGATGGGTTGTGGATTTTGATCAATATGTAGTCTCGGTGGCACAGGGGGAGGGAAAATTAAAAAAAAATAAGGAAAAAAAAACCCTGTTTGGGAATCAGAAGAGCAAGAAATAATCTATGCTACGATTTAAAACACGTAATGAACAAAACTGCCAGTTTTATGGGTGATCTTAAGAAATGAGGAAGTAATGTGTATTAAAATATGCATTATTAAGCTCAATTGTGTCATAGCTCCTTTATCACCCCTCCCAGCATACTCCAGGAAACTCCTAGAAAGAGTACAACTGCTTTAGTGGGCTCATAATTTCTGAGCCATTAGTACTTTTTACATAATACCCATTAGTGTTAATGGAGAGTGTGGAGCATTTTTAATAGGTAAGACTCAAACTGTGGTGAACCTATGACTTGTGCATGCTGGCTCTAGGGATGGCAAAGGTCAGCACAACCTGCTGATGAAAGGCCACCTCCACAAGACCTTCCCTGGGTAATACATTGCTATTCTACAGTGCCAGGGTGCACTAACAAAAGGATAGCCAGGAACAGCCACCTAAACATGAGCCAGCAGTGTGCCCAGGTGGCCAAGAGGGCCAATGGCATCCTGGCTTGTATCAGGAATGGTGTGGCCAGCAGGAGCAGGGAGGTGATAATCCCCCTGTATTCTGCACTGGTGAGGCCTCACCTCGAGTACTGGGTCCAGTTTTGGGCCCCTCACTTCAAGAAGGACGTTGAGGTGCTGGAGCATGTCCAGAGAAGGGCAACGAGGATGGTGAAGGGTCTGGAGAACAGGCCCTACGAGGAGGCTGAGGGAGCTGGGGAAGGGTCTGGAGAACAGGCCCTACGAGGAGGCTGAGGGAGCTGGGG
>VXBZ01009866.1:48008-62995 GCA_013399135.1 Heliornis fulica | reverse complement strand
CTCCAGCCTGGCCAGGTCTCACCCAATGGCAGTGCAGCATTCCTGCATGTCCCCCACTCCTCCCAGCTTTGATCATCGGGTACTTGCTGAGGGTGGACACTGTTCCCTCACCAAGGTTGTCAATGGAGATGTTAAACAAGACCAGACCCAACACTGACCCCTGGGGAACACGACTGGTCACAGGTCTTCAGCCAGACTCTGCCCCTTTGAGCCCGGCCCATCAGCCAGTTCTCAACCCACCTTAATACAGTTCTCTTACTACTGGATCTAGTCCTTCTGAGAGCAATTCTTTGTAGCACTGCTCCAAAGAAGGAGCTTCACTCTTAAGACTGGTGTATTCAGGTGTATTTACCTACCTGGTATCTCAGGCTGAGAGGATTGGGGTTGTTCAGCCTGGAGAAGGCTCCAGCCTTCCTGGACATGAAGAGATGTACAGGGAAGCTTGGGAAGGACTGTTTGTAAGGGCATGTAAAGATNTAAGGGCATGTGGTGACAGGATGAGGGGGGATGGTTGTAAACTAGAGCAGGGTAGGTCTAGATTAGACATTAAGAAGTTCTTCACTGTGAGGGTGGTGGACAACTGGAACAGGTTCCCCAGAGAGGTGGCAAAGACCCCATACCTGGAGGCATTCAAGGTGAGGCCTGATGAAGCTCTGAGCAACCTGATCTAGTTGAAGCTCTCCTTGCTTACTGCCAGGGGTTTGGACTGGATGGCTTTTAAAGGAGCCCTTCCAAGCTAAAGCATTCTATGATTCTGTGATGTAGAGTTATGCTCATTTTGGGTTCCAAGGGTCCTTGCTCAATGCACTGTTTTTCTATGAAAAGCATGAGATTGCTTGTTAGAGATTCAAGATAAAACAGTTATCTGCATAAACAGATAAAATCCATGTAAGGAAGATCTCAGAAACTGTCTGGCCCTTTTGAATGGCAGGGAAAAATGGGAAAAATCGGTGGCATTTAAAAATGACAAATTCAAAAGGGGCAATAAGAAACAGTCTCCACAGCATGGGGTTTAGACTGCAACCAACCACAGAGGATGTGATCAAAACTTGGTTATCATAATATCCTCAGAATGGAGATAAAACCTTGTGCAACCTGGAGTTCAGGGCAGATTAGCTGAAGTCCCTCATTACTGGATCCCAGGACCTTAAAGGATGTTGTTTGCCATGGTGAGGGCTGGATGTTAGGCTAGGTGGGACTGCTACTGTAACACAGGGTGGTCGTGCCTTGACTCCATTAAAATTCCATCTATTGCTATTATTATAATTCACTAGTGGACTGTATATTTCGATACTGTACATATTTTTTTCATATACACATACATATTTACACACATAAATGCAACAGATTAGTTTTATGGTGCCTTGATACTTGATTTCATGAAAAGCACAAGGCAGGCTGTGGTTAGATGCAAGGAATGAGGGGAGAGGGAGTTGTAACAGGTATATGAAGTGGGCTAAGAAGGATATAAACTTTCCCCTTTCTCCCAGTAGCATATTTGAATGCAGTTAGTGATTTCTCTTTCACCACTAAGAGCTACTATGCAAACTTGGCTTTAACTAGTCCTGTCAAACTCACCCCTTCCAGAAGTTGCCTCCTTTCTGCTGCACAGGAGCTAAAGGGAATGCTGGTCTCTGTCTGAGCTTGTATGTCTCCTGCCTGGTTAGGTCAAAAAATAATTGGATATTAATAGAGCTAATAGAGTAATGGTAACTCCTAGTGCATAGGGGCCAATGTATGTGTCACATCTCTTTTAGATGTTAGTAGATGTGTCTTACTCTTTGACTCTCAGCAGTGAGTGTAGCAGCTCATCCTCCAAAATGCAGCTCCATCCTAAGCCAGGGATTGTGTTTGAAATTGCTTCAGGGGAGATTTAGGTTAGACATCTAGAAAAATTTCTGTCCTGAAAGGGTTGTCAGGTGTTGGACCAGGCTGCCCAGGGCAGTGGTGGAGTCCCCATCCCTGGAGGGATTTAAAATGCATATAGATGTTGTGCTTAAAGACATGGTCTAGAGGTGAACTAGGCAGGGTTAGGCTGTGGTTGGACTAGATGATCTTGAAGGTCTCTTCCAACCCAAGTGATTCTATGGTTGTATGATTCTATGTCCTGCAGGCAGAGCTTTTGCATGATTCATCCTCTCATTTTGATCACTGCACACAGGATGAATTACTCACAGCCCCACTTACTGCATATCTCTCATATTCCTTGACTGTGTCAAATTTCTAAACTTATTTATATCATTATTTTCAATTGCTGTTAACTGACATTTCATTAATGTTGCCTCTTAAAAGGCTTGTTCAGATGAAAGGACATTATTGATCTGAGAGAAAAAAAAACACTAGAACTCCAAAACAGCTGCTTTTTGTTGGACCCTACTCATCAGCTATCGAATTTGATGCTAGTGTCTATACATACACCCATGAATAAGGAACTAATGCATACAGTGCTGCTTAAGAGCCTACTCTAAAGCCTTCAAAGTCAGTGACAGTCTCTCCTGTGGCTTTAGTGGGCTGTGGATTCAGTTTCAAGTGCCAGCAGTTACTCAAGTTACATATAAGTGCTGGAGCAGGGTCTTTAATAATATGAATGTTGGTTATTGAGGCCAGAGTTAGGTCTCAGGCTGCCTGCTGAATAATTCAGGTGTAAAAGTGAACTCAAGTCAAGGAGCAAACTTCTACTTAAAGGACATTACAGTGGGAGATGGTGAAAGAGCAAGTGTACACCACACTTTCACCATTTGAGGCTGCTGCTTGACTGTTCATATTGTTTGCAGGGAGTGTGTCAAGAAGTACCTAAAACCAAATTTCTTTTCCACAGACTAAGAGAAATGAGACCATCAGCAGTGCTATGTATCCATTAGTGCTCCTCAGTTTACTAACTCTTTCAGGAAAACCCACCTAACAATATCCAGTCTGTAATAACCACTCTTTTGAAATATTATATTTACTATAGAGCAATACCAGAAGAGCAATTTAATAATGAGCATTATACTGAGAATGATGGTCATTTTTAGCTCATATCTCTAAAGCCAAGGACATTTTGTCACTGTTTTAATTTATGATTATGGAGTGGCTTAAGAAACTAAACCTAATTCATGATCAGGGTGAGAAGAATCGCTACAAATATATTCCATTACCCTCTATCACCTATGGTCACGCTGGTGTTCGTAATATGTCATCTTTTTTTTTTTAAAAGCAGAAAGTTCTCCCTGTCCTGAAGTACTGTGGTGGTTCAGCTAAAAGCCAGAAGACCTTAGAAGTGCAGGATTAAGACATAACAGGGTGACCTCAGGGGCATCTCAGATGATTCACTATTATAGTGGAGATAGGAAAAGAATATTTTGTATAACAACATCAGCACATGGAGTGAAACAGTGAATCATTTCTGGGGCAGATGAGCTCACACACCAGAGAGGGTCTTTGTTACTAATATTTCTTTTAAATTAATACCCACTTCCTTTGGGGTTTTACAGTGATGTGTACAGCACTTAGAAAACTGTATCCATCCACATCAATAAACCCTTTAGGTGCAGCCAATTAAAGCAATATAGGGGGTAGGGAATGGAGAGGATCAATTCCAAAGCCAGCAAGGCCCAGAGTGGAGATAAGTGAATCTAAGTTCCTTATCCTGCCTGAAGTAAATTATCCCAGGCCAAGAGATTCATCCTGAATTGAAGAGGGTAGTGTGCAACAGCAGGAGCAGCAGGGAGCAATTTTAATCCTCCATCCTGCCAGCTGTTTAACATGGGTGGTCCCTAAGCATGCCTGCTGTGTAATTAACCTGGATCCCTGGGTAGCATCTGTGGCACACACCCTGGTATTGCATGCTCCCACCTCACCCTGGCTTCCCTGTGGGTCTGACAAATCAATGTTGTGTTACAATTACAGCAGCCTGAAACCAGCCCTACGTTTTTCTGTGACTCTGTAAAACTGAGAAACACTCTTTTCCATTAGCTGCCAATTAAAATTTACTCTGGAATTTATAAAAAATAATAAAAAAGAGACCAGCTCCAGCTGTAAAACACTTGCCTCTATCCCTGAAAAGCAGCATCTAGGATAGAGGGAGCACAGATTTGCACGCTCCAATGCTTGTGATGCAGAACATATTTTCATCACATTCTATTGGGTCTTTGATCTGGCAGATTTCTTCACTGATGCTCAGTTTTCACTATATAACCAGTGTTACTGTACTCAGGTGCTTTTAGTTAAGTGCCTAACTAGACCAGGATGTCTGTCTTGCCACACACAGTGTGGGAAGACACTTGTTTCTAGGGGGTTCCAATGGCTACAGCCAGTGGTCAACGAGGATTATTGCCTGTTGACTCAGGACCGAGCAGGACCTAATGTTAGGCCCAGACAATTGTTTGCAAAAAACCCCAAACACCTTCATTTTCAAGATGAAACAGATTTCACCTTAATTTTCAAGATGAAACAGATTTCACCTTAATTTTCAAGATGAAACAGATTTCCCAAGCCAGGAGGGTTATTTTACTGGTCATTAGCTGTCATAAGACATTCTCTGAAGCTGAAATCATGCTGGATGCTCAGTGCAATGTTGACTTTATTACATTCTGACTCCACTGGTTGTATTATCATTTTAACTACATTTACCATCTTTTCTTAATTTAAAAAAAAAAATAAAAATCTGTTTCTCATAGCGATGCTGACAGATTGGTTGGCATCATGAAAGTGTTTGATATGTTATCATAAAATCCTGTGACTTGGGAAAAGATGTGATTTAACCTACAGTTACCTACGCCAATTTCAGTGAGGTCTGGTTGACAACAGGCACTTGTGCAAAAAAGTGACATGATTCTTATCTGAAGCACTGTAGGAGCAGCAAAACAGTGACAGTGGGCACTGTACTGTGACCTTTACTATTCTGGCTTAGTCCTCTTAATACCTAAGTTACTGGGAAAGTTACTGCTTTGTCAGGGAAGACTCCTGAGGCATATCATGGCAGTAAATTCCTCTTTTTCCAAGAAGTGCTTCGCAGTGCAATTAATGTGCCTTGTCTGCTCAGCCTGGGATAATGGGATTTTCTTGCTGGGAATTCAGGAGTGTTCCTGGAGGACTCTTAAGACTATACAGGGAAGAGTTCAGCTCTGCAGACTAAGGCTTATTGTCTAGTAATGCTATGTCTAATGTTGGCTTAAATCTTTTTTGGCTGGAATCAGGCTCACAATTTCCAGATGCTGGGCCAGAAGTTATTCTACTACTCTGAGGATGGGAGAAAGAGGATTCCACCTATCTGCATCCCACTCCTTGCTTAAGCCAAGCACCAAGAAAGAAAGATCAACTCTCCAGATCTTCCCAAATTTCCTCAGGGACTTAGGCATGTGCTTTGGCACAGGAAGAGCAGGGACTGTTTGCCCATGGCTAGAAAGACTTATTCCTGACCAAAGCTGAAGTGTTCTCTCTGCATAGGAGAGAATGGCCCTGCTGAAGGTAAGCCATGGTGATGGCCCAGCATTGAGCTATCACCAGTGATTGACTTCTCTTCTGAGAGATGATAGTGGGGTATCTCCATGGGGGGTGGCAGGGTGATGTCAGGGGGCTGGAGCTAGCACCAAATGAGTTCACTTGGGTACTGCCAGTGGCTCTGTGTGACACTTCTCTCCTGGGTAAATTATAAAACTGTCTGCAGCACATGCATACTCTGTAGAACTGGTGCTGTCTGTTTGCCCTGTTTTCTCTTATTAATATTCCTTCTCCCTCTAAATTAAATTTCTTTTTTCATTTTTTTAATTATTTTTTTCTGAAGGAATAAGAATTTTCTCCCATTTTATATGGCTAGAAAACGGAGCAGTCTTCGTTTTCCAAAGCCTCTTCCTTTATCTCTTCCTCTCCCAAGATTTTTAATTCACACTTTGAAAATGATTTGTGTTTTCTGAGAGTTTGTTGATTTTCCTGGTTTTCTGTTAGTCTTTCAAGGTGAGGAAAAGAGTGGTCCTGTAAAGTAAGCATATACCTTTATGGGTCTCTGAAATGTGTCTTTGTTTCCTAATAGTTTAAGAAGCTCAAATAAAAGGTTCAAGAATCCTTGCCTGGCATTTTTAACAATATCTTTTTCCTAAGAAACTGTGGAAGTCCTTTATTTTAAATCACATCCCTAATGAAAGAGACAATACCAAGCACAGGGTTTTGTACTTTTGTAGAATCTGCATATTAAAACCAACCCTGTTTTCATTATTTTTTTGTAATAAGTTGGTTTAGTGTTTTTTCTTATTTTTTAGCTCCTGCCATAGCCATTTGCTGTTATGATGTGTCAATTTCCATGGCTGTTTTGCATGTTGATTTAGTTGAGAATGACTGTTGCTCTCTTGGATGCTGTCTGCATAATTAATGCCTCCTATCAGTCTCGAGCAGAAGGAAGAAAATCTTTTCTATCTCTGATGGAAATGGTTGAGTGGCCCTCTGGGGCCAATTAGATCACCAAATGGCAGTGACATCCTGGAAGAAACCACCATGGTGCATTTTCATCGTTCTTTTTAGCTGAGCAGGTTGGAGGATAGGAGGGAGGGAGAGAGAAGGAAAATGTCAGGGTCTCTGATCAGAGCAATAAACTGGCATATAGACCACATCTTATTTCCCAGTTGGAGGTGCTGACATGACACCTCTCACTTTTTCAGTGCTATTTCTGGCTAAGTAAATACATTTCACCAGTGTTTTGAAAGCACAGTGTCTCAATGACAGTCTGAGTCTATACCATTTAATTCCAGTGTTTCCCGTGTCTCTTGACAGCAAGCAGACAGAAAGTACTGCTTGGGCTAAATGACATTCCTGGTCAATTCCAGTTGTTGTTCTTTTTAATCACAACATTTGAGACAGCAATCAGGGCTGCAGTCAAATTGTTTAAGGTGGTTTTTGTTTTTTTTTCTCTTCCTGAAAAATTTAGTATTTTGTAGGAGTGTGACACTTTTTATAGCATTCCTGTTATTCCTGGCTTTAGTGATAAGACATTAAGTAGAATTATGTTATTTGAACAAAACCATTTCAAATTTTAAGTTGGATCCTGAAACCATCTGTATAGTATAGTGGTAATGATCTTTAAGTGCAGTAAGTTTATAAGTGATACACATGTCACGCTGCTAAAATGAGTGTCTCTGTTGCCTTGACATTTATAAATGCTAAAACCTTTACTTTACCTTGCTATTCAATTCACAGCAGGAGGCATCATTTAAAACTGCAACCTTCTCATGCTTATAGATTATTGCTTAATTTTATTAGTCTTCTTTTGATAAAAAGAACCTCGCAGTCATCACCATTTCTCTGGTGTCAAGGAACACAATTGTGAGTTAATATATGATTGTGAGTTTTAAGGAGAGTTAGCATGGAGAAATTAAGCTCATAAACAGCTTTCTGATGCTCTTCTTAAATATCAGCTTAGGAAGTGTGTCAACAGAAAAATGACATTCATTAAAAGGATGTTCCCAGTGTTGTAAATAACAATCGTTTCATTAACTTCATATGAATTCCTCTTAATAACACTAATTAGCAAGCTGTATTTTTTGAAAGATTTTCTCAGGAAAAACTTGAGGCCAAAGTGAGCTCCCCATGCAGCAACTTCACATGCTGAAGGCCAGACTGTCATCTGCTTTGCACACACTCAGAGGACAGGTGCCTGCAGGGACACTTGCTCCTATCACTCCATCCTCACTTCATTTCCTACCTGTGGAGATCTCAGGTATCTGCCTGCTGGGGTTGTGTATCTTGTGTGGCACAACCTTTGCTCTTTGCCCTATTTCATCCTTCTTCATCATAAAATCAGTGAATTCTAGAGCTTTTCCAAGAGAAAGGAAACATTTTGCTTCAAGGGCCTGGAGCATCTCCCCTGGGAGGAAAGGCTGAGGGAGCTGGGGCTGTTCAGCCTGGAGAAGACTAAGAGGGGATCTCATCCATGTTTATCAATATGTGAAAGGTGGCAGACAAAGGGAGATGGCCCCAACATCTTCTCAGGGGCCTGTGGGGACAGGACAAGGGGCAATGGCCACAAGTTGGACCACAGGAGGTTCTGCACCGATGTGAGAAAGAACTTCTTCATGGTGAGGGTGATGGAGCCCTGGGCCAGGCTGCCCAGGGTGGTTGTGGAGTCTCCTTCTCTGGAGATATTCCAGACCCATCTGGACACCAACCTGTGTGACCTCTCTGGGCAGCCTGTTCCAGTGATCTGGCACCCTCACTGTGAAAAGGTTTTTCCTTACATTCAGATGGAACCTCCTCTGTTCCAGCTTGGACCCATTGCCCCTTGTCCTGTCACTGGCCATCCCTGAGAAGAGCCTGGCTCCATCCTCCTGCATTTACCCTTAACATACTTATAAACATTAATGAGGTCACCCTTCAGCCTCCTCTTAGGTTTCATCTCTGCAGGTTTCAACATTTGCAACAGCCTGTTGATAGGAATCAAGAAGTAAAAGCTCAAAGAGAAACCTCAAATGGATTCTTGGATCCAGATGGTACTCCATGGTGTCTTCATAACTCCCAGTAAAGTCTTTTCCACCAGTACTGAATACAACCAGTGCCTGTGTTACCTCCTCATTGGGCACCACAACACACCATGACACAGTGCTGGCTGTGCCTCCTCAGTAGGTCACAGTGGAGATTTCACTGGCTGTCCTCAAAGCTGCAGAGACACCATCGTGGCAGCACCACCTAAGCACAAAAGGCAGAACACAGGAGAAAATTAGATGGTCCTGACACCCCAGTTGTCATGTCCTTTCATTCATGAGGTGAGTGGTGATTATTTGCTGTGTAGGTTTGTGTGTTTGTATTCATTTATTGATGAAGTTGAATGAAATAAGGTGGGTTTGTTGGGGTTTCTTTCTGTGCTGAAAAACATGTTAGAGACCTTTGTACCTTCAGGAGTGTCCAGTGGGTTTTTGCTCCTAAACTCACAAGCTGGTGCCTGGCAGCTTGGTGTGTATGCAAACTACTTGTACTGGAGCAAATGACAAGGTCAGTGACAAGGTAACATCCATTTTTTTTTTTCAACAGGGAGCAGCTATGTATGCTCATCTTGCTAGAATTATCTATACAATAAATAACTTGCACCTCTCAAAAGAAGAGCGTGGCCAGCAGGTCGAGGGAGGGGATTCTCCCCCTCTACTCTGCCCTCGGGAGACCTCACCTGGAGTACTGGGGCCAGTGCTGGAACCCCCAACATGAGAAGGACATGGAGCAGTTGGAGAGGGTCCAGAGGAGGCCACAAAGATGATAAAGGGGCTGGAGCACCTTTCCTACGAGGACAGGCTGAGAGAGTTGGGGCTGTTGAGCCTGGAGAAGAGGAGGCTCCGGGGAGACCTTCTAGCGCTCTGCCAGGACCTCAAGGGGGCCTACAAGAAAGATGGGGAGAGGCTGTTCAGTAGGGCCTGTTGTGACAGGACAAGGGGTGATGAAGGGTTTAAAATAGAGGGAGGGAGATTTAGATTGGAGATTAGGAAAAAGTTCTTTGCTGTGAGAGTGGTGGAGCACTGGAACAGGTTGCCCAGGGAGGTGGTGGATGCCCCTGGATCCCTGGAGACGTTCAAGGCCAGGTTGGATGAGGCCCTGAGCAAGCTGATCTAGTTGGGGGTGTCCCTGCTTCTTGCAGGGGGGTTGGACTAGATGACCTCTGGGAGTCCCTTCCAACTCTAATCATTCCATGATTCTGTGATTCTCTCTTCCCTTGTAAGATGTTGTTCTCTCAAAGCTCCTCTGTGTTATGCAGGTACATGTAAAGCCACACTGCTACTCAACAGAGCTTTCAGTGAGGAACTCCCCAAAGACAAAATGTGTTGGAGCTGCCATCACTTGGATAATCTGTTGTGGATATAAGCCTTAAGTATAATCACCTTCAAAACTGCAATCTGTTTCATAAAACCCCTCTTTTTTTCCACGTTGACTGCTCATGAAATGGACAGGAATTTCACTGAAATAGTTAACCCTAGTATGATTTTTTTTTCCAGTGTAATAGTTTTGGGGTCACTAAAAAATCACTGGAAATGTAACCTCTTGCACTTCCTGTAAAACACTGAACTCCGGATGATAATCAAGACCTCTAGAAAATTGTGGGCTGCATAAAATTTGCAGATTTTGCAATTTTCTGACTGCTGTGTAATTTTCTGGCACATTTAAATGTGTGTTTGGTTCAGTGCCAGGCTCCTTCCTCCACCAGACACCCTAAAATTAACTAGGAGCTTTGGGAATTTCATCCATCAAACAGAGACAGAAGTGTCCCATCTGCCTGGAGGAAGCATGGCTGACCAGCGCTGACCCAAATCCCTTCTGGAAAAAGTAAGGAAGGAGACAGAAACAGATGAAGAAAAGTCTAGCAAAGAAAGGAGAGGGAAGACAAGCTCAGAATGGGAGCAGGAATAGCTGTGGAGAAAGGCTGAAGAAGCCAACCTGTGAGAGCAAGAAAGCATCAGAAACATTTGGAAAAATGGCTTGTAGTTCCCTAAAAAGCTTTTTTTTTTTGGAGAAACTTCATTTGGGGGTTGAGAAAGGGGAAATTTGTGTGGTAAAAAACCCTAGAATTTTATCCTGAAAAGCTGAAGCAGAATCCACACTCTGGCCAGGTCAAAGAAGGGCTGAGATGCTTCAGAAATATATGAAGCTCCAAATCTGCACAGTGAAAGTTGAGGTCACGGTGAATTTACAGCTGAACGTGGCAAAACTGATGGAAGCTGGAAGATAATACTTAGACTGTGGGCAGCCCTGATGCTGTCTTGCAGAATGGCAAGAGAAGTTGGGACATCCTGTGCCAGAGCAGCCCTTTCATCACCACATCACACTGCACAGCTCATTGTCTTTCTATTCTCCTATTCTTATTGTTCTCTAAGACCTTTTTAGACCTGTGAGGTGTTGTGAAGCAACAAAAACTCTTTAATACAGCCTGTATTTGCCCCATACATCTACCTGGCTTCATCCCATTTGATATGAGTTCATTCTTAGCAACTGCCTCGGTGGGAAACGAAATAATCACCTGTCCTTGAGGCTCTGGAGAAACAGCACCACACAGGACTCAATATTGTGAGCAACCAGCACCAGTGGTACCAGGCTCGTGGTCTTCAGAAGCTGCTTTTTGAAAAGTCTTGAGGAACACAGGAGTATTTTAAATATGGAAGCAAAAGGGTTTAAAGGTATGAGTTTATCAGAAAGGGTCCAGGAAGAAATTACAGACTCCAGATGTATTAACTGACTCTGTAGAATCACAGAATCATAGAATTTTTAAGGCTGAAAATGACCCCTAAGATCATCCAGTCCAACCATTAACCTACCGCCACCAAGTCTACCCTTAGACCATGTCCTCAAGCACCGCATCTCCCCGTCTGTTAAACCCCTCCAGGGATGGGGACTCAACCCCCTCCCTGGGCAGCCTGTCCCAATGCTTGAGGACTCTCTCAGGACAGAAGTTCTTCCTAAGATCCAACCTAAATTTTCCCTGGTGCAGCTTGAGGCCATTACCTCGAGTTCTGTCACCTGTTACTGGGGAGAAGAGACCAACCCCCACCTCACTGCAACCTCCTTTCAGGGAGTTGTAGAGAGCAATAAGGTCTCCCCTCAGTCTCCTCTTCTCCAAACTAAACACCCCCAGCTCCCTCAGCCTCCTCGTAGGGCCTGTTCTCCAGACCCTTCACCATCCTCGTTGCCCTTCTCTGGACACGCTCCAGAACCTCAATGTCCTTCTTGAAGTGAGGGGCCCAAAACTGGACCCAGTACTCAAGGTGAGGCCTCACCAGTGCAGAATACAGGGGGATTATCACCTCCCTGCTCCTGCTGGCCACACCGTTCCTGATCCAAGCCAGGATGCCATTGGCCCTCTTGGCCACCTGGGCACACTGCTGGCTCATGTTTAGGGGCTGTCAACCAACACCCCCAGGTCCCTTTCCGCCAGGCTGCTCTCCAGCCACTCCTGACCAAGCCTGTGACGTTCCCTGGGGTTGTTGTGACCAAAGTGCAGGACCCGGCATTTGGCCTTGTTGAACGTCATCCTGTTGGCCCCAGCCCAACCATCCAGCCTGTCCAGATCCCTCTGCAGGGCCTTCCTACCCTCCAGCAGATCCACACTCCCACCCAATTTGGTGTCATCTGCAAACTGCCTGAGGGTGCATTATATCCCCCCTGTATGCAGCCCATGGTCTTGGGATTGTCTTTTGACCTGGGCCACTGTCAGGTGTTTTGTTGCTATATCCATACAGTAGCTTTGCACTTGGTATTTGGCCTTAGACATTTAATCCCACATCAGTAGAAGCTTTATGGAAAGTCTCACTAATGGCTGAGAAATCACAACCAGCTTTTGGAAAAAAAATACTGTATGATTACAGGTGCAAGCGATTTTGAGATTGCTCCAAATCCTGACTCATTCCTAGTTTAAACCAAGGTTAGGAGGTTGAACAAAACATGGAAGATTTCCTCTAATAATACTGAGGGTTGTGTGGATAATTCCTCAGTTCTCTAGGAATATCTATTCTTTCTGTCAGGGCTAGTGTGTCTGGAATGAAAACTCCTGTGGTTGTTTAAAAATCATTGTTAAAAGCTCTATACTAAATACACCACATGCTAGTGCATGTGCAAGCAAATGAAATGCTCTATATTTTCTGGAAATTATGCACTCCCTGGTATTATAAAAATTTCTTACCTCAGTGGGGGCATGAAAGTTAGTTCTAAATAGCCTGACAGAATACAGAGCTAAAAAGAAACCAAAAGAAACTGAAACCCTTGAAGGTCATACTGAAGTAGACTAAAGCATATGTTAGAAACAACCAGCAAGCTTCAAATCCTTTGAGATTCTGAGATTCAAGCACTCATGGTTTCATATACTTATCTTAACACTTTCTCAAATTTGTAAATCTCATGAGGACACGATCGCATGAGATATTCTGTTATTGTGTTTTCCAGTTTGGTTAGACATATGGCACAGCATGAACAGCTTTACTTCCAGTGTTTGGTTTCTGTTACTCAGCCATGAAATACACAGTAAAATGACACTTTCTCCAAGCTGCAATGCTTAAAAAATATTTTTATTCTAATTCCAGTTGTGGTTTGGGCCTGATCTGTTTTCATTTTCAAGATGGGAAGACTAATGAAGTATAACACGGGGTGCACATTGTCCAAGGAGACAATTTCTTAACTCTCAAGATTTCACCTTAAGAGATGTTAAGTCACTGATGCTACACACTTGAAGAAGATGAAGATTTGTCCCTACACAAAACAATTCTTTTACTTTCCTCTGCAAGGTCTTACCCACAACTGTGTTGGGTTTAACCCACATGGTTAAAGTTCAGTGATGTGCCTCAGGATCCTGATTTCCTTCTTCCCTGAGTTTCAAAAGGCTGAGTGATTTCCAAGAATGAAGCAAGAAGAAGAGCAATTGACCCAATTGTACTATGTCCAGTCTGGAACCCCCAACACAAGAAGGACATGGACCAGTTGGAGAGGGTCCAGAGGAGGCCACAAAGATGCTAAAGGGGCTGGAGCACCTTTCCTACGAGGACAGGCTGAGAGAGTTGGGGCTGTTGAGCCTGGAGAAGAGGAGGCTCCGGGGAGACCTTCTAGCGCTCTGCCAGGACCTCAAGGGGGCCTCCAAGAAAGATGGGGAGAGGCTGTTCAGTAGGGCCTGTTGTGACAGGACAAGGGGTGATGGTTTCAAAACAGAGGGAGGGAGATTTATGATTCCGTGATTCTATGATTCTATGTCACTTCTGCATATCAAGTAAAGTAACGTCTTTGATACCATACTAGCCAGGAAAATCTTTCTCAAATGTTTTTCATTAAAGTAAATTTTCCATTTAGAAGGTTCTAAACAAGTCCTTTTCTCCTTAAAAACATTTTTATTAAATTAATAGAAGATAAAAAAATTTAAAATACCTTTGAATATTTCCCTTTCTGTAAACCTGTGGCTTAATTTTACTAGCACGGGTTTCGAGCAACATTGCATGTTCTTGGCCCCACCTTGAGAATCTGTCAGATTCTCACTTGCTAAATGTCCTCTGAGGTCTCTCAGCTTGTCAGCTGTGCTGTGTGACTTCACAGAATCCTAGAATGATTAGAGTTGGAAGGGACTCCCAGAGGTCATCTACTCCAACCCCCCTGCAAGAAGCAGGGACACCCCCAACTAGATCAGCTTGCTCAGGGCCTCATCCAACCTGGCCTTGAACGTCTCCAGGGATCCGGGGGCATCCACCACCTCTCTGGGCAACCTGTTCCAGTGCTCCAGAGTTCCAGAGTTCCAGCTCTGCAGTGACTAGAGACACCATGGTGGCTGTAAGACCCCAGGTCATACTGAAATACTTGGAGTATCCATGTGCTGCTGAACTTGCATTTACAGCTTTTCCCTTCATCCAGAAATGCTCTATGAGGGAACTTATGTGGTGCTTCTACACTGGAACAGCAGAAAGCTCGGCTTCAAAGCTCTTTCTAAATTGAGGAATCCTCCCTTCTCTCACATGGCATCTCCAAGTGCATTTTCCTGGAGTCAGTTTCAACTATACTCAGAGGAGTTCCTGCACTAATGGAAACTCTGTGTATCTCTCCCTGGCCTGCACTCGGTGTGTGTTTCTATGGTATGTAAATGCATTTTTATTCCAAAGGACCAAAAAGGGGCTTGGAAGAATTTATTTGAGCTGTCTGGGAACAGATGAAGGGAAAATTATTAGCAGAGATAAGGTGCATATGGTCAGATGGTGGAGCTTTTCTGGAGTGGTGCCACTGTATTGTACCCTGTATGTGTATGTGCAAAAACAAAGGGACGTGCTGGGGTCTCCACAGAGTTTAATTTATAGTATGGAGGATGAGAGATTTCTAGATGTTAGAATCATAGAATAATTAGGGTTAGAAGCGACTCCCAGAGGTCATCCAGTCCAACACCCCTGCAAGAAGCAGGGACACCCCCAACTACATCAGCTTGCTCAGGGCCTCATCCAACCTGGCCTTGAACGTCTCCAGGGATCCAGGGGCATCCACCACCTCCATGGGCAACCTGTTCCAGTGCTCCACCACTCTCACAG